>JAOEHY010024205.1:0-51247 GCA_025447955.1 Psilopsiagon aurifrons
ATACCTTAGTTATTAAACTGTTCTTATCTCAACCTGTGGGAGTTGCATTCTTTCGATTCTCCTTCCCATCCCTCCAGCAGCAGAGGGAAGAAAAAGGGGAAGTGAGTGAACAAACTGCGTGGCTGATTTATGGCTTAAACCACGACAGGACACTAGAGACATTAGTACATGGTAGATGTATAGAAAGAAGAAAACCAGGTACTAGCTGCAGTGAAAGTGAAGCATTGAGCATTTTTCAAGAAACTGAAGGAAGCAGGTGTGCCTGAGCCCCCAGGAAAAAAGAGACCTAGCAAGACACAGTGGAAAAAAGTAAAACAGGGGAAAAAAAAAAAAAAAAAAAGACGCAAGAATTAGCAAAGGGGAAACCAAAAGAATACAAAGAGAAGAAAAACTGGCAGTGAAAACAAATATGGTTTCATTCACAAAGGATAGCGAAAGTACAGCGAAAAGACTGAAAAGAAGATGATGAAGTGGACTCCGTTTTTCTCAGCAGAATAGGTTTACACAGCCTGAAAGCAACAGTTAAAAGTTAAAAGAACTGGGAAGGATGTTTAAACAAGAACTGTATTTCCAAGTATTAAGAAAATGCAAATGAAGAGCAGAGCTCACTTGCAGATAAGCCCCATCTTTCAGATATGAAACAATTTGTTTTCAAACTCAAAGAAGGACACACTTTACTGTGTAACAATACCACCTGTAGTACCGCCCAAAGCGAACTTTCAGGTGAGAACTCCTACACCTTAAAAATACAATCAGAATAATTTACATAGAGGAAAGCATACTACTTCTCATTCTCACTGATTCTGAGAAACACGAGTGAAATGATTGCACACAATTCAAAACAACTTCAAAGAGAGTGACATGTACACAGCATTTCGGCATTAAGAAATCACACATTTTTTTTTATACTGGAGCTTGTAAAGAGGTAAATCTTAACATGTACATCACTGTAAACTTCACTACTGTGATTACACCATCTATTATACTAATTCAGATTGCCAGGAGAAAGAGAAGTATATAAATCATGCCTGCTGCCAGGTACAAACAATCCAAACAAGCATAGCTTTTCCACCTGAATGTTTCCTCCTGGAGTTGTTCTAGTTGAGTCTGCAGCTGCAGATGCCTACGACCTGCAGGGCTGTTGGGATCTTCAATAGAGTCAGACTGGTTTAAACGTTCCATCAAAATCTGGTTCTCAGCAAGTAAGCTGCTCTTCTCCTCCTGAAGGGCTGCAACCTGTTGTAGTAAAAGTGTAAACTGGAATAACTGAGCTATCCAGTTACAGAGAACAATTTTATTTTGTTTGTGCATAACAAAGTACCAACACAACCCACAAATGGAAAATCACCAGCTTCAATAATCACACTTTATGAAAATATACCGTAACATTAATAGGTATTCAACTGCTTTGTGATGTGACACAGAAAATGTAACTATTCTTGACTGTATTTCACATAAGCTTCTAAAGAAAAGGTCTTAGCGTACAAGGGAGTTTCATTATAATAAAGTCTGCATTCTTTCCCAATAAACAAATAAAACTAGCTCTCCACGGTAAGGCTTTAAAAACTAATTTCCAAGAGAAACAATGCCTATTAATCACAAAGAATATTAAAGTCTGCATACTTCAGGTATGGCTTTGCCCTTCCAGGATTAATTAATTAATTTATTTTAAAAAACAGTTGCCATTTGCAAGCATCCCTGAAACAGGAACACAGTCTCAAAGATGAATCGTGTTTCCACCAACATTGCAAAACCAGGCAGTACTGCAAAGAACCCAGAGTGCTGCAGCTCAAACAACAGCTGAACATGGGGTTCATGTGTTATTAAATAGTACAGAGTTAACATGCAGGAGGAAGGGGAGAAGAAAGGGAATGCCAGCATCCTGACAGAAGGAAAAGCTTCAGTAAGAGCTTGAATCATTAAATATGCCAAAATCAACTGTGACACACACATCAACTTTGTCAATTCTAACAGCTACTGAACTGCTTGGCAAAAGCCTGAATGATATTCCAAAGTAGGGTTACAACAGCAGCGCCTTTCAGGGCTCCCACTTTACACTCTTCAGGTCTTCTGAATGAGGTACACTACAGTAAAACTTAGTCTAAATCCACAGACAGCTGACAGACTACAATAACTTCTGATTGTGATTTAACACTTAACTGTAACTGTTACAGCTGCATAACCTCAATTAGTTCTCTAAAGCAAGAGCTGAACCACACAACCCAATCCCTTCCTAACGGAATGAAAAAAAGGTTTGTCAGTATGCATCACCTTAATATTGGCAACATTGCATCGAGGTAACAAAACCATGAAATTCTCTCTGTCAGCACAAGTAAAGCAACATAACTACATTGCCATTTTCATTTCCCTTCAAAAAACTATGCTTCCACATTACACTTCTTGCTTTCATCTGCCTAAAAATTAACACATTTCTTTCCCCACTTCAAAATCAATATGTACAATATAGCAAACCTACCTGCATATCTAACTCATGACATCTCTGGGCAATTTCTTCTTTTGTTGCTAGTGCTTCATTTAATTCTTCTGTAGTTTTCTTCAGCTACCATAAACAACAAACATATTTTATCATTCTGAACTACTTGGCTATAAAATTATTTCTGTATTTAGGTAATATATTAACTTTATAAAAACTGAGGCAATTCCATTCTTAGAAAGGAACAAAGAAGCAGGTATAATTACTCTTTAGTTTATGTGACAGTTAAAAGTAAACATACTTAAAAGTAATTATTTGGTCTTAGAAAAATACATTAGAATTATAACATCTATACTAAAAATTGAGTCAAAAAGCTCTGAAGAATTTGTGTCTGAACAGCTCATCAATTTTGTACACTGAAAAAATTGTCAACACCACTTTTCTTTACGGACGCAAAGAGTGCATAATTTCAGTTTTCAATCTGCATTTCAAATACAAAAAGGACTGCAAGGTAGAATACAGAGGGTGGACAATTGGGGTAAAATTTCTATTCACTAGAAGCTACACTTACTGAACAACAGGAACACAATTAATATGGCAAGGGAGAATCCTACCCTTCTGAAAAAGGGTACTGAATCTTTTAACAAGTGGAAAATATTCAAATACTTCTTTTCAAAGGCTTTAGATTTAAAGATATATATCTTGCAAGTCTGCATACAAATGCAGTTAATGTAAACAAAATAGCTAAAAGAAAATTCATCTGCTAAAACAGGTGCATATATATTTTGTATATAGAACTATATTATTATCTATGATGAATTTTAGATGGGCTTTCTCAACCAGCATAACGACATCTTACTTTTTCAAGTTTATTTCTCAAAGGTGTGTTGACACAGAAAAATTAAATCCATCTGTCAGAATTTACATACTTCTGCAGAGAACACATGATCGAGGAACACATGGAACACCACTGTACAGTACTACTTCCCAATTATAATAAACCCTGAGTAAGTAGGACAGTGTTACCATGGGTTAAGCTAGTAAAGAAAACAGTTTATTTTGCATATGCTTTAGATATATTGGACAGAGGAAGATTCTCTCCAAAAACTTCTCTCACATATTGCAAAAGTTCCCAGGACTGCTTTAAGGATTTTTGAGGCACATCTATGTGCTGTTGGGGTTTTTTTGTTGTTGCTGGGTTTGGGTGGGGTTTTTTTTGCATGTTTGGGGTTTTTTGTTTGGTTTTGGGTTGGGTTATTTGTTTTGTTTTGGGATTTTTTTAACTGACCTTAGAAGTAGGAATTGGCAAAGAAAGTTAAATTCAAATACTACTTTTTTTTTTTTTTTATTCTCTTTTTTTCTCAGTACCCAAAGATATGGACTGGTCTGCAGTTTTGCAATACTATGTCATACAGCTAAACTTGCTTCCCAAATTGTGTTTTTCTCTCCTTTAAATACACAAAATGTTTAAACACAATTTATAAAGCAAAAGGACTTGAAATACTGAAATTTAGTTTTCCAATTCTTGTTTGAATTTCCCACAATTAAAGAAAAAAAAGACTTCTTAATAAAGCAAAGCTGCTAGCCACTGATGTGCTATGATTGAAGGAAAATAAAACATCTAGTCTTAGATACCTGCCGATCAAGGTCAACGTAAGCATCATTTCCAACAGAGACTGGAGATTCTTTACTCATCAACTGCAATTAGATTACACTGGATTAGAAAACGCAATGATTTACTTTTATCTTAAAAGTTAAGCAGCAATGAAAGAAGTTAATTTTAACTTTAGGGAGCTTCAATTTGACTTCATTCAGAAGTGTTTAACTTGTTCTTATATGACATTCGGAATCAATTACACAAAGAAATCTTAGGAATTTATAATATTTAAAGCACTATAAAAGAAATCTTTCATCATCTCTTTTTCTTCTGACAACACACATTATCTGCGATGAAACCTATAATACACTCTGCTAAACATTTTATCGAAGTGGCATTTGAATGATGCTACTATCAATACATCATGCAAGACCTGCCTTTAATTGTTCTCTGCCAGTGGTTTTCACTCTTTGATTACCTGGAAGTTCACACCAACTTATTTATTTAGTCCGCTGAAGTTGGCAACCTACCTATCTCAGCTAACCATGTAAAAAAAAGATGATTAAAATTCCTGCTCTGGAGTTGCCTGTAACTTGCAAATTTAAAAAGAAAGTCTCTAGCACGCATTCCTTTAGTAAATATTACTAATCCTTTTACACTAACCTATAGGAATATATGGTAGCAATTTATAGGAATAGTTGGTATCAATTTTAGTCTAGCAAACATTACTTTCAGCCACGACTTTTAAAAAACAAACAAAAGCCTCCCATATTGACTGACATGCTTGCTTAAAGAGAAAAAGCTGGGAAGAAAGCAAATTTTAGCTCAGTAACCCACTGATCAGCGACAGAGGCAACCAGAAGCTAAATCTAATGTAAAAAATTGTAGCCCAAAGACCTCCTCCCAGCCACTTCCAGAAAACATAGTAACATTATTATTTAAAGATGTAAGACACAAAAAGAAACAGTCTTCCAAATGACAAATATATTGCAACTAACTAAAAAGGCAGCATTACAAAACCACATCAACCGTTTCCCTCATCCTACCCTAAATCAAAATGCTCTATGAGTTCTCCAAGAACACAACTCATGCAAGTTACAGTCAAGAAGGCCCTATTCTAACTAAAAACAGGATAAAAATTCTTTCCTTAAGATCCCCTCTCCAGTCTGGTTACTTTCTCCAGAGATAGGGCTTCCTTTATTTCTTCCGACAATCACTGCTTTTGCATTACTTTTTACTGGCAAAGTTCCTTGGACATGCAGCACAAGAGCATTCATTTCTTCTCCATCCTTTCTGTTTATACCACTGTGTAGAAGAGAAAACTTGTTTGACATTTACATCACTCAAATATTTATCCACTAATGTTTCTCTCCCTTTTTCCCTCTCCTCAACCGGGATTTAGCTGCATTCACCATTCTTAAATTCATCTGGATGTCCTCAGCAGTATTTCTCAGATCCTGATGATGATTATTGCTAACTGAAGTCCTCCCATTTTGTCTGCGTCTTTACAATGCTAAACTACACTGAAATGAAGCATTCCATAAAGCCCGGATTCTCTGTAACAGCAATAAGAAAACTTCTAACCTCAGAACTGCGCCCTGAAAACACATCTTTTCTCATTACCATATATAGTGACATTACAAACTTGTGTTTAATTTTGGGCCATGTTTTCTAAGCTGATTTATCATTTTGCCATCCCGAACAAGAATGTCCAATCACTCTCTGCTCTGTAACACCTGTACATGCACCATTTTAATATTACTTTTCAAATGCTTTTCCAGATGACTAAAGAGGATATCCATATCAGCCAAACACTGAACTCTTGTCCCTACTATATATCCCACAACACTGTTCAAAAAAGCACTTCAGACACTAAATAAATTGCATCCACTAAACCAGACTTTACAGCTGGCAGGTCCCAGGCTGCAAGGGTGTCCAACAATATATCGCTGACATCTGCCAACCCTTTGTGGCCATAGAAAAACTTCCTCTTCAGAAACCGAGCTTAACAGACCTGCCAAGACATACTGTAGAAGGAATACAAGAGGCTGCACAACCCACTAGAGGCCACTGTGGTGTTGCTGCTTTCTGAGGATTACCATAAGGAAAGCAGGATGAGGCAAATAATATAATCCCTTTATTCTTCAGCAGGTTTTGTCATCTCCCTTAAAAATTCCAATCCTTGAGAACCTTTAGCAGAAATGTCCAGAAAAGAGGTCACTAGCTGGGAGAAGAACTAGCTGGAGGAGATACACACTGTGGGTGTAGCGGTAATGTTACACAGAGCCTGAATCTGGTGCATGAGGAATGTCATGGGAAGTTTGCATGAGGCACTGAGGCAAAAAGCCACAGACAGACTCAATGCAACAAGAAGCATCTTGCAATCTTATGGCCTGTGAGATGGTGGGAATACTAAAGAAGAAATCTGCGGGATTGCGCTGCATCCAGTAGTTTGATCAGACAAGGAAAAGGAACAAGACTGCCAGATTGCTCATAAGTAATACAGAAATACAGCTTCTGATAAGTTAACAACCTGAAGCCAAGAAGTGAAGTGAAAAGGGAGAATATCACTGTGAAGGACTGTCTCCATCTTTTTCCTACACAACTCCCCACATCCTGGAGAGGAAAATGGTATACATAAGTAAATGTCTGTGTTCTGCTTTCTCTCCTTCACTTACAAGCTCACATTCAGACAAATATTATCACCTGCCTTCACATGTACCTTTAATGGATGATGATGTGAAAAGATTTTGCAAATTAACTGATTATAAAAAGAGAAATCAATAAAGTGCCTGCAAAATCAAGCAACTGCATTAGGCCTCTACAGGAGAAGCAGAAGAAAAGTCTTTTTAAGAGCTCCCCACAGTGAAAGCAAGTGACTCGCATTTGCTTCCTTGATCTTTTTGCCGTTTATTTGCATATTTAAATTAATACTTGAAACAGCACAAGTATTTGTTGAAATAATAAAATGTCACTTAAAAGAGCTTTTTCTTGATAAAGAGGTCAGTTTGGATTTTAAATAGTACAATAACCCAAACAATATGACAGTTTTTATAATTCTTTGTGTAATTTTGAGAAGCAGTTGTTATTGTCTGTTAACCTTTACAACTATACATTTTCATGCCTATAACTTTGGTATGATGTCTTACAAAATACTTGTAGATCTGCTAATTTTATATTATTAAAACCTTCACTTTTAACTGCTTTGCCTGTGAAATGTGAACAAGTTGTGTTGTCATGGATACATAAAGATTAGGGAAGGGGTAAAACTATCACAAAATCTGCATGCATGAATAACCTGAATTATGAATGTCTATTTTTCTCTCTACATATGATTTGCATGATTTTGCAAATGCAGCTGCACCACTTAGTTGATGATGTTAGAAGTTCAAAACATTTGCTTTGTTTGAAATGGTTCTTCTAGAGTTGCTAATAGTGTTCAAGCTCAAATGCCCATGAAACAATGTCAAAATCCAGCTTCTGTATTCAGAAGGTTGTTTTTCTTTTGTAAAACAGCTTTCAATTTGTTTGCTTTTTAAGAGACAGGGCTATGCATGACACAGTGTATATCCCTTAATGCAGCTGGACATTCTTCTTCCTTTACTACTACTAACAGATCCAATGAAATATTCTTCTATCATTTGCTGGTTATTCAAAAAACACTTTTACTTCAGAGAAGATGAACATTCAAACAGTCATGACAAAACACAGCGAGGGGAAAAAAACCAAACATAAAGTTTCTACTTTGTGGAAGTAACATAGTTGGTATTAATCCAGACAGAAGAACCTTTTGCTATGCACACCAGGCAAGTTTTGACCTTCAACAAAGGCAATTTCCCCAGCTAATACTTTCAACAATAATGAATTTGGCATCTCATAGAAAAGACTTGGGAAAATGACAGCAGAATTTGCCAAAGATGTCAATAAAAGGAAAGGAAAGAGAAAAAGCTAATAGCTAAATTAATTTCCATATTTTAGCTAATAGCTAAAACAATTTCCATGGGAAAAAAAAAATCCATTTTTTTTTGCTTTTAAAAACAAAATTGTAAATTATAAAATTAAAAATTTCTGTTATAATATACATAGTAATATATCCATTTCAAGTAACAATAGATTATAATGACAAACACAATACTGGAATATCCTACAGAATATACAACACAATACAGAATTTATAATTATGTAAATTTTTGTTGTAACATTTTTGATAGGTATATCAGTCTCGGTCTTCCTCTATCTTGTGCACAGCTTGCATTTCGAAACGCACACCTGCAGATTAGAAGAATCTAAGAATCCAGGCGGTGGCAACACACCATATCAATTTGACTGTACTAAAATAGAAAAGCATTTTTCAATCTATAAAACCTTTATGGAGCACAAGGCATGTTTTACTGCCAATATTTTAAAGATTTAAATCAATGGAGAAAGGAAATGCTGAAGTCACAAGGCATGACAGAAACCAAAATAGCCAAATAAAATTTAACACATAAAATGCTTCTCCTTCCATTTAAAATCCAGCTTCTTCATGTAAAAAAAAAAACCAAAACCAACAAACAAACCCAGAGAAAACAGGGCAGAGGCTTGTTCTAGTGTATATCATGAAATACTTTCATGAGTAAAACGATTAATGAAAACAAGAGAAGTATCTAAAAGCATTTACATGTGCTTTGCTGAAACAAGAAAATGAATTATGTAATACCTCAGTAAAGCTTAAAGAGGTCTTTTTACATACCTAATTTTGAAGAAAGAGTACCTGCATGTCAAATGTTTTGAAATGTTTGGATTAGGTGACATATCAACTTTTCAAATGCGTGCATACAGCTATTTTCTTGGGCACTTTATTTGGTGTCTCCTACATATTGGTTGGTCCAAGTTACTTGGACTCTGAGCTGCTCTGAGTCCAAGAAATAGAAAAACCTCCTTAAATGCAATGAAGTTTCACCCCTCAAAATCACTGACTGCAGGTACAGCTCTGGATCTGAACTCTTATTAGAATCACAGAATATCTCAAGTTGGAAGGGATCCATAAGGATCAGGGTAAAACTCCCTGCTTCTTGCAGGACTAACTAAAACTAAGCCTCATCTAGATGTTTTTTGAACTCTAACAAGCTTGTTGCCATGATTCACTTCTCTGGGGAGCCTGTTCCAGTGACCAACCACCCTCCCACTGAGAAACCTTTTAATCTAATGTTCAATCTGATCTTCCCCTGATGCAGCTTCATTCAACCTCCTTGTGCCTTGTTGCAACCATCACAGATAGACCAGCACCTTCCCACACTACTGTCCCCCTCTGAGGAAGTTGACAGCTGCCATGAGGTCACCCTTAGCCTTCTCTTATCCAAGCCGAACAAAACCAAGTGACTTCTGCTCCTCATAAACCCTTGAAACCTTTCACTATCTGGGTCACTTCTCCCCAGGACACACTAATAGATTGATGCCCTTCTTACATTGCGGTGCCCAAACCTGCACCCAGTACTTCAGGTGGGGCTGCACCAGTGCAGTGTAGGACAGTCACTTCCCTCAACCAGCTAGCTATGCTGCGCTTGATGCACCCCAGGACACAAGTTGGCCTGTTTGGCTGCCAGGGCACAGTGTTGACTCATACAACTTGCCATTAACCCAAACCCCTGGATCTCTCCATATGGCTGCTCTCCAGCTTCTCATCCTCTGTATGTACAAGGATTACCTCATCCCAAGTGGAGAATCCAGCACTTGTTCCTGTTAAATTTCATACAGTGGTGATTGCTCAACTTCTATGACAGTGGTGATTGCTCAACTTCTATGACAATCTAAATCACTGTGTAAGGTCACTCTGCCCTTAAGGGAGTGCACAGCTGCTCCCAGGTTAGTATCATCAGCAAACTGCCTTAATTTGATTGTAAATTTGATACCTGTGTCCAGATTGTTTATAAAAACATGAAAAAGCAGTGACCCTTAAATCACCCCTGTGGAGCCACACTGCTGCTGGCCACCAGCCTGATGTAAACACCATTATAACTCTTTGAACCCAGCTCACCAGTAAATTGCTCACTCAATGCATTATGGATTCATGTAAACGTATACTTGGCATTTTGTCCAGAAGGATACTGTGACAGACAGTATCAAAAGCTTTGATAAAATAAAAAAACCCCCCACATCTACTGGCTTCCCTTGGTCCACAAGATGGCTGACCCTGTCAAAATAGGAAATTTAGTTAAGCAGAACTTTTTCCCTGTGAACCCCTGTTGGCTAGGACTAATGACTGCTTGTCTCCCTCATGTTTTTCAGCAACTCCCAGAATAACCTTCTCCATAATTTTGCCAAGCACTGAAGTGACACAGGCCTGTGATTACTAGGGTCTTCCTTCTTTTCCTTCTTGAAAACTGGGACCTCTTCCAGCCTTCAGTTAACTGGGACCACTGCAGACTTTCAAGATCACTGAAAAATAACGGAGGGAGGTCGCACTCTACAAGTTTGAGACACTTTCTGACCTCTTCGCTAAGCACCCCAGATGCTCCTCATTTGGTTTGAAATGCACTGTGTTTCTAAGCAGCTTGGAAGGTAGCATTAAAATCACTCAGAACTGCATCAGTACTTGAATAGTTAGATTTTGATTCAGTGAGTTCCAAAAAATTAAAAAAAATCCGTTTCAGATGAACATACCTCCATCTTGATTTCTCCACACTTCTACTCCCCATCTCTGAGCAAAGGCATAAACACTAAACAAGTTCAATGCCTACTCATTAAAAGCTGAAAACTGTGGGCTGCTTCAGATCTGGGTTATTTTATCAAATGAAGGAGATTTTTACAAAAAAAAAATAAACCAGGAGATTTTTACAGAAAGAGGGAGGATAAGAGAAGGTTTTCTATTTTAAGACAGGACAGAAAAAAGTAATGCTGAAATCTGGGTTTAATAAAAGACTACATGATGAAAATCCATCACAGCATTGTCTTAGTTAGGAAGAACACTGGAGTAAAATAACCCAAAACTCAGGCAAACTGGTGCTTGCAGCACTGACTGGAAATGACTCAGCATAAGGATTTTTCCAGTGCTCATTTCAAAAGTCCTCTCCCTCCAGTGTGATAGACAGCAGTTCACACAGACCAGATGATGTACAACTGCAAGGATACAGCACTGGCTGAAGTGGTAACAGAGGATGAGGTCCATGTAGGCTCATGGACATCTTTATATTCAGGCATTACAGAAGAGTGAAAATGCTCTAGTGCTCAATGTGGAATTCAGTTTGTCATGTTCAGGTCCAGAAGAAACAAGATTACCATGGATTTCCTGCTTTCCTTAAGCTGTCTGCCCTGCAGCAAACCTTCACTTATGAAGACTGATAGTTACTTATAGGCACTTTGAACTTCTAAGAAGTCACACAGGGTCTTCATGTCTATAGTGGTCACTAATACTGTGGTTTAATTTTCACTGTGGTTTTAATTTACTACTGAATAGCACTTTTACAAAATACAGTATACTTATTAACTTCAAAAAAAAATATTAGCACAAATAACTTCATTAGCCTGCTCATAAAATTACAGCTGACAAAAGAATACTATCCATCTCTCCCTCTTTTCACTTGTCCAGGAAAAAAAAAAGTAAATTAAATTAACAGTTCATGGAGTTTTGCAATTTCAAGGTACAAATTTTGAAGAAATTCTGGAGTATTTAGTTGCCCATATAAAAGCAGTCTAGCGCACTTCAGGAGTCACAGGATGGGAAAAGAAAAGGAAAGGAAACCCAGTAACAAAAGTATCTAGAAGTTTCAATCTTCTAGATTTAAAGAAAAGTGGGACACTTAATCAGAGTTCCTTGACAAAAGGCAAGTTTTTCTAAGCAAAATTAAGATTTTTATTTTTTTTTACATAAACCAGCAAAATCTATGTCCTTTATTTTCTTTACTTACAACTAAGTTTTTCCAAAGTGTAAAAAAGCACACTTTTGAAAGGCTGAACTTTAATATTCTCTAGGCATCCCAGCATACCTCCTGAATTGCTGTCATGACAACATGTTGAACCGATTCTTCCATCATCATTATGGTCTGGATGTACTCTGAAAATAAGAGCATTCTGAAATGTTACTGTTGAAACTCCAGTCACACAAATCATGAGGTCAGAAGCTGCATCCTTCCTACAAAATGATTTGTCACAGGTGACACTGAAATGCTTGATCATTAGTCAAATCCCACCCCAACAAACTTACTTAAGAATTTATCAGAAGTGTATTCAGGCTCATTGGAACTCTGAATCAATGAAAAGAAGTGCATGACTGTCATCCATTTTTTTTCCTTCTGGCATCTCACACTTCTGAAGTAACTACTTCACTCATTTTCTGATCTCTTTCCCAAACTATTCAGGCTATACAAAGTACTCGATCCATGCACAGGCTGTCCTTTTCAGTAAGTTTAACAATTGAACTTATAAAATAAAATGCTGCCTTCCTAGAGCATCCTCAATTCAAGGTATTTTCATATACATTCTTGGTTTCTGTTCTTATTTCTGTGCTATATCGCAAATAAGTCCCTTCTGCTTTTTCATTCCTGAGAAAACTGAAAAGCGGAAACTAGCTATAAAAGCTAAAGTGGACTATGCAAGAGCAGACAAAAGTCCTGAAACTCTGGCTGTCATTTTGACAGAAAGGAAAACAAAATTAAATTAGGAACAGACAGATATTTGATGTGACTTTGATGTAAATACATTAAACACAGTTTTATTTACCTACCTGTGTATTTAATAAACATGTTCTTTCGCTTCCTGTTTTGAATGTTAAGAACAAATGGCTGTAGCTGCTTTGTTATCTTAATCTGGCTTGAACTGAGTGTAATTTAGGACAACTGGATAACTATAAGACACACTGCACCCAAGGCAAATTTCAAGCATGAGATTTGGGACACTTCAACAAGCATCTCCATTGTTCATAACATACTCTGTGGCATCTGCAGGAAAAATAAATGGGTCCTCATTTTACCTGTGCAGGTCAGAAAGTCAATTTCATGGCAGTCAAGATAGGTAGAAGTCTCTTTTCAGTGACTCCTGAAGTGGGATTCAATCACTTAACAGATTCCTCGAGTGATATTTTGAATTCCCTTAAGGTAGGACGCTTGGTCTTCAGCTGCTGCCCAGAGGGCATGGTTGCCAACTTTACTCTTTATTATTTGCCAAACCCATGCAAAAATCTCAGAAACTACAGTATCCCAGATCACATCTTCAGACCAATCCCCAGTCATACTAATGGCTCAGCAAACAAAAACTGAAAATATGTATGTTGGAAGCAAAACCAATTCCACAGTTTGAGACTCCAAAAGAAGTGAAGCTTACAACAAAACAACAGTTATTAAATGTAGCACAAAATGAAGTCATCACTGAATAAAACACATTTTTCTCTGACAGCAACCTGAGAGAGGTAATTTTTCCCCTAAGCAGTCACACAACAAGCTGGATTTTCATTCACTGGCTGGGAGAAAACATGCTTTCAAAATGTAATACCTTGCTTCTGTTCACAATTCACAGCACATCCCAAAATAAGCTGAAGCATTCTCCCAAGCTCCGCCGCATCAGCATGCTCTCCGATCAGGTTAACATCAGGAAGGGTGAAGTCATTAATCTGTTGTCCTAGAATCTGTGTAAAAACCCAGCACATATATTACTGTATCACTACACATATACATCCACATGCTTCAAAATACAAAGACGATTCAGAAGCAACAAGAGCAATTCACTCGTACTTTAACACAGTTTTCAGCCCACTTTTAAAACTGCATAATACTAAAATCTAAATATTAAACTATGCTGCTTGACAAAATTAATATTTGGGATAACATAAACCCAACTGTTTCAACTAATAAGCATCTATTAGTTTCAAACTTAGCAAGATTCTTTTCTACAGATAAGAAAGGTAACAAAGGCAGGCTTCCATGGTGATCAACAGCACATGGATGATCAGATTTTCTTTTAAAGCATTCCATTAAAAAGAAATCTATCTCCCAAAAACACATTATGATGCACAAAATATTATACATAAGTCTCACATTTCTTAGCAGTAAAAAGACAGATTGAAATATTGTACTTGCACAATACATGTGTCTAGCACTGATGAATGACAAAAATAAGATATTAAAACTTGATTACACGGCCTCACACTTTTAGAAAATTGAAGGATATTTAGCAAGTCTCAGAGCTATAAAAGCTAGTTCCATGGAAGAGAACTTGACACAGTAGTACAATACATAATTAAACAGCCCACACGCAGAGAAAAAAAAACCCAACCCAAAACCAAAAACCACATAAAACAAAACAAAAAAAAAAAATCCATGTGACTTACAATTAATGTAATCTTATTTATAATTAAGAAGGATTTACATTAATGGTTGTCAGTAAAAGGAATTAAACAATTCTGCTAAATTGTTCATAAAGAGCTTTCAGGGGGCTGAAAATATTAATATGAAATATGGAATTTAACACAGCTTTGACACATTAATTGCAGATAAAAAGAAACTGTCACTTCTTAAGCAGGGTGCAGTAAAGAAACAAAGACTGTGGAGGCAATCAAGTCATTTGTTTGCTGGAAATCCTTTTTCATGCTAATACTCAAGAAAAACAGTGAATTAGGTAAAGGTATTTGTGAAAAACACTTAACAGATGTATATGAAGAATACATGGAAACCAAGCCATTCAAAAGTTTTCCAGGGTTGGGCTTTATGGAATTGTTGCAGTTGAGTTTGATCTTATTTACTGTTTTTTCTATTGTGGCATTATTTTTTTTTTTTTTGACAGCTTTCCAACTGAGCACTAACACCACTAAAAATCTTTGTACACTTTAAAGGACCCAGATTCATTCTTGTTGGAAAAGACTTCCTTTAGGTCATTCTAATAAGAATACGAATGCATCAAGTACAACTGAAAATCCTATCTTTGTATATATACTGCAACAATACAGTAAACCACAATATTCTCAGAATCATACAAACCTGATATGATTATATGTTCTGTTACTTGCTGAATTTCTTTCAAAATCAATGCCAGATTTAAGTTAATAATACTTCAGAGTTACTGATAATGCAATTGCTGTTAAAGAAAGCTGTAGGGAAGAGGCATATCAGGAGGCACTACGAAGAAGCCAAGGATGTGAAGGATTTTGAAATAAGAGGATTTTGAAGTAAATAGAAGATATAATTTCAGTTCAACAACAACAAAAAAGAAATATGAAAATTATAGACTCTCCAATAAATATCCTGAGATGAAAAAGAGCATTATCACCCTTTAAAAAAAAAATAGGTATGAAAGACCTTTACCAAAAAAAAAAAAAGTTAGTTTGAATTCCAGAGCTCAGAGTTCTGCAGCAAGATTATTGGGGCATAACAAAGTGTGCAAGCTATAAATAGATAACTTTATCTTCTTGTTCTACCATACTATAATTGACAAAGACAGCAACGTAGGACAGCTATTGAAAGACTGTTCTCCTGAATGCAATAGAAATTTCTGAAGATTAACGAAATTAGCATGTACATTTTTCAAAGGCTTTTAGCTACCATCAGGTAAAATCTACATACATTCACATCTATATTTTTGTAGAAGATGACTGCTAGGAGAAGGAATTAGGGTGAGGAAAACATAACCAGGATTCAGAGCAGAATCCAGGTCATCCCCATTACCACCACAAGCATCACCTCAACAGCAAAAAAAACCAAAAAAACACCAAAAACCCCACAAACCAATATCCAGTCAAATTTACAAATGTGCATTATCTTTGCAGAACTTAATCATAGAATCATAGAATAGTTCAGGTTGCAAAGGACCTTAAGAATATCCAGTTCCAACCCCCCTGCCTTGGGCAGGGACACGTCACACTAAACCATGTCACCCAAGGCTATGTCCAACCTGGCCTTGAACACCGCCAGGGATGGAGCATTCACAGCTTCCCTGAGCAACCCATTCCAGTGCCTCACCACCCTTACAGTAGAGAATTTCTTCCTCATAACCAGTCTAAACTTCCCCTGTTTAAGTTCGAACCCATTACCCCTTGTCCTATCACTACAGTCCCTAATGAAGAGTTCCTCCCCAGCATCCCTATAGACTCCCTTTAGATCAGCTTGAAACAGCTCAAATTTTGCTTGGTAGTAAAGTTTTCACACCAGAAACTTAATCATTATATATACTAAATAGCCAAAAAGAAGCTGGCATCACTTTGTCATATAAATATTAATTTTTTATAAGAAAAAACCCTTACTTGTTTCTTTCCAGAATGTCAGTTATGACCATCATACTTTTCCATCTATTTTCAAAATTTATTTCATCTTCCCAGTTTAACTTTTTCTTTCTAAAAATCAGTTCCTTTTTGAAGACTTAAGCTTGTTAACAAACACCTTCCTTTCCAAAGTATCTATGAGCAGCTAGTATTTTAAAACATGCAATGTCCAGAACATACACATCATGGATTTTATGCTGCAGCCTGTACAGATCAATGTGCCTCAGAAATCACAGAAACTAAAAGTGTATTTCAGCTGAAGATTCACCACTGAAAATAATACTGTATCGTATCTCCTCTGGAGTGGTTCAGTTCTGAGCTTGGTTGTCTAAGAGGGAATGCCAAGGGCAGACTTCGACATCACAGGATTAAAACATTTAATCAAAAACTTTAATACGGGGAGAGGCTAAGAATGCTCTTTAGTCTCTCAAGGTAAAAAAAAAAAAAAAAAAAAAAGAAAAATACAGCAGCAGTCTTTAGCTAGAGTGGGGGAGAAAGGGATAAAAATTAAACACAAGTCCATCATTAGGATATATTCAGCAAAGACCTCGACTGTTTGTACAACAGAACTTACACATCAAACTCCTCTGGAAGCTCTGACTATTCAATAAAGTAGGGGGTAAGTTTTAGAGAAGCCTAACACCTGAGAACAGGCCATAAAACACTGTAAGCCAAATACTTTGCAAGAAAAAGTCATAATTTAATCAGCAGAATATAAGCTACATTAAATGGGTTAGTTAAAATACATAACCAAAAAGGAATGTAGATGCAGATTACTTAAAATGGTTCTTACCTCATGGTTGTAATCCAATATTCCTTTCAAAATTTTCTTCAGGTTGCTTACCTATTTGACAGAAAGAAGAAGGAAATACAATAAATGCACAGAGTAAGTTACAGAGAAATGATCAAAAAGTAAGCAATCACAGAAGAATCATATAAAAGAATCATACATCTATTTGCACAATGAGACTTTCTGTTTGAGCAGTTTAATTAGAATCATCAAAGTTATGCAATGGTCTCTTATGATCAGACTCTACACAATTACAAATCTCGGTTAATTGACGGAGCCCATTTAAATTTATGAAAAACATCACACTGTCTCCGATAGGCTCTAAATATTAATCTTTCTGGAGTACTTATTTATTTTAGGATTATTTTTATATCTAGAAGTTAAACCACTCCTTTCTTCTCTTAAAGTACCTCAGTGATCTACTTTTTTGCAGAGATAAACCTCTTCTCCCAAACTAATACCAGCTATTGCTCAAAATCATCCTTTATTCCCAGCCTATGTAAGATTAATTTATTAACCTTCTCATTAATTATTCATCTTAGTTCTTCCATTTTTGTTTGTGCCTGTCCATGTGTCATGCCACCCTCACCCCCAGTTCTTTACAACTGAATGTCTGCCTTAGAGTATCAGGGCAAAATTCACACTTCTCACTGATGCTTTCACTGCAGTAGGAAGACAGCTTCTGCTCACTTGCATAACTAATACCATCCATTAACTGTCTCCTGCTTTCCACGCTTCTCTAGTGCTGAGTATAGCTCCCTTTCTGAAGATATCTACTTACATCAAGTCTCTGAGATAAAGAATGCCTTTAAAACTATAAAAATGCCCAATAGATGCCATAAGTGGTATTTAGGAAAAAAAATATTTTGCTGAGCTACAGATTCCCACCAATTAAAGTCCAAGTATTTAAGCAAGGAACGTAGCATTTGCACTTTTGTCACCTGAGAGAGAGGAGTAGTTGAGGGAACTGGAGTTGTTTAGTCTGGAAAAATGGAGGCTAAGGAGAGATCTTATTTGCACTCTACAGATACCTGAAAGGAGATTGCAGCAAGGTGGGGTTGGTCTTTTTCCCAAGTAGCATGCAATAGGATATGAGGCAATTGCTTTGAGCTTTGCTAGGGAAGGTTTAGATTGGATACTGGGAAAAATTTCTGCACTGAAAGGGTTACTGAGCACTGGAACAGGCTGCAAAAGACATGTTGATGTGGCACTCTGGGACATTGTTTATATGATAGACTTAGTATTGTTTAAGTTAACCATAGGCTCTTAAGAGTTCTTATTTACTATGAAATTAAACATCCTTTCCAGGGTAAAATATCACCATTCTATAAAGTCTGAAAACAGGTTCTGCAAAGAATGAGTGATGGAGACGCTACATAATAGCACCTATATAACATACACTGTCCCTACCATAACAGCATAGTAATAAGTTTACTTCTACTCCCAAACACCTGCTATTTCTGTAATATTACACATTACATGTCATGTTTCTGTAAGAACTACAACTACCTTCTAGCTACCCACCCAAAAGCAATCGCCATCACCACTCAAAGGCTATGCACAATTATAACCAAAGTCTGCAAGAAATTTAAGAATTTAAAGAAATGTAAATAATTTTATTTCGATGTCAAATCACCACGATGAACACTGAACTGATTGGAATGTAATTTTCAAAATTGATTCATTAAAATCTTTTGGTTTACAATTTACCTGAGTCTGCTGCGAAAGTGCCACAGAAACGCAAAGGCCATGTTGCAGAATGTAAGTCTAGTTTGCCAATGAGAATATTGTGAGAAACCTTGAACTTGAACATAATCCCAAACAATGAGAAATAAAGTGGAAGTTACTCACCTACAAAATACTTCTTTTACACTTTTCTTGTAAGCATTATTTGAATTAAAAACCCTTAAATACAAAGAGTCATAGTCCTCCATAAAACTTTTACAAAGCTGAGTTAGATTTGAGGTGTTGGAACAAAATAAGTATTATTCAAAATCTGTCATCAAAACGAAGATATAGGACAGCATCCTTGGAAAAAGAAAGCAGCAAACAAATGGGAAAAAAAATAAAAATAAAAAAAATCTCATTTAAGGTCCTATTTTATTCCACTTAGTACTGCTGGTTTATTCCAAACAGCAGTTCTAAGATAACTTGCTTTCAAGAGTTAACTGTACCATCTTTGTATCTGGCACACATTCAGATAATTGTAAGGCTAAAGAAGCCCCTTTATAGACTGGTTTAAAGTTACTGATCTTCAGTATTACTCAGAGGGTTCTCGATTTTTTTCTTTAGCTCATCTGCAGTGAGTACACTTAGATGGTTCTACTGCCACTGGCAGAGAATCATCATGGGGAAACTACTACAAATGCTTTGTACTTTGAGATTCAACACAGTAACTCCAACATTTGCCAGGTTATGGCGTAAGTTAAAAGGAAGACTTTACACAAATGAAAATTAACAACAGCACAAGAAGGCATTGAAGACAACAAATTACATCAGCATTCAAAATCACAGCAGGTGATGGCTGTTCAAAATCTAACTATAACTAGTTAAGAAAGAGCACTAAATCATTGTCATGGTTTAAGCCCAGATAGTAACTCAAAGCCACAATGACAGAACACAAGAGACAGAATTTCCAGTATTAATCATGACTATAAATCACTGTATTATCCTTTGGAGATCAGCCCATGATCATATGGGATGCTTATTCATTTGCGTCAGCATCCTGATTTCCTTCTTTCCCTTAAAAAACAAATACACTCTCTTTCCAAACCCTCTCACATCCATTCCCTGCACCCATACCTTTGTCAGATAAGAGAGAAAACTCATGAAGGGAGCAAAGGGGGGAGAAATAGTGGCAAATATGCTTTATTCCACTTCAAAAGCTGTTGCAACTCACAAGGGATGCATTACTAAATATTTCTAGATTTATAGATGAATCTCTACTCATTTTCAATCTCTTTTCCATCTGTCATTTCATGGTTTATTTCCCCAATCTCACATTACCAAGGGGAGGGCATCTGCTTTCAATTAATGCATGCCAAAGGGAACCTGCATGTTACCAACCATTCTTTGAACACCTAGATTTCACTAATATCATGCAGAGCTGTGTGGATGTTCCTTCTGTTAAACAATAATTACCCTCTCAGTTTACAACCATCTTGGCTGTACTGTAGTACTACATAGTTAGCACACACCGTTCAGTATAAGACTGACCCTTATTACATAGCATTAACTCAGTAAACTGACTGGAATGAAAACAGACATGATGGGCCCTGGGTTACTGAAGGCAACACATGATCTGTCAACACCATATGACTTTGATGTTTTCTTCCCCTCCCCTCTCCCCCCTGGTCATATGAAATCTCTATTTTTGCTTAATTACAATTTACTTCCTGGCTGCAGACTGAGGGTCTGTAAGGGTAGTCTGACTAGATTTCAGTTTCAGACGAGTTACAATTAAGAACCTTGTAACTTCTGGAAGTGTTGGCAGGGCAAACATGCAAGTGGTGAGAAAATTTTTAATCAATCAGGTTCAGATATTTCAAGGTACGTATCCTTTCCAGGTGCACGTACAAGTGAACTTAAAAGGAGGGGCCAGAAAGGGAGAGACAGTGTGCCTGCATTGTTCCCACCACACACATTAGATTTCTGCTCTAGACTGTATTCTGTGAGAACCTGTCTCTTCACCAGTTATAAATGGACCCTAGAGAAAGGTTATACCACTACCTTTGGGGGTTAACCCCTTCCAACCTGCCTTCTGCAAAAATAAATCCCAAAATGATTGTAAGTGATAAATCCCAGCCTGTGTACCATAAAGGAATTCAGAGCAAACATACCTCTACTACTGGAGGGAGTCAAAATCAATTCTCAAAAATCATGTTTGCTTACTCAGATTACAGCACTAAGCAGTTCATGCTCTAACTTCAGTGGTTATTCTGTTCTGCAATATTGCACCAAACACAAAGCATTCAAACTGTGCTAGCTGCAGAAAGTCTGCAGCTCCTATTATTTGCATGTGCTGTTCAGTAATGGAACAAAATGGAACAGTTTCTTACCCTTAAACATCAATAAAACTGCACTTAAAACTGATACTGTAGTCTGACAGCCAAAGACAGAAGCCCAGGAAAAAAAAAAAAAGGCCCAGAAATCAAGCGCACAATGTATTTCCTTCCTTTCCCAAGCTACGTATGACTAGACTGAATTGGAAGGGGGAAAAAAATCCATTTTTATCTCATCACTTAGACAGTCAACAACTTATTCCGTATCTGCCAGAATTGACATGTGTATATCAAAATCCTTAACTGTTCAAATTTCTGTGCTGTTACTAGTATTCTTGCACTAATCTTGTTTTCTGATCAGGCAATTTTATACCTAAAATTCCGGCAACAGAGTTATTTTGTATGCCAGTTCCCATTTTCAAAAAAGGCCATTTTATCTTCAAAATGTCATCTCCTTCAGCATGAAATAATAGTGTATACATAGTTTGAACTCTGACTATTAAAACGTGCATTTCTACATCAGGAAATGGGTATGTCTTTGCCTCCCCTTTTTCCCCATATCCCCCCAACATAAAATTGCAGTTAAGACAGCATTGAAAGTAGGATTTTTGTTGCCCAGGGGAAAAAAACTTCTATGTAAATGGATAAATGCTATGTCCCAGAAATTTTAACACCAAAGAAGTAAAAACATGTTTCTTCAGTAAGCACAACAAAGATCTGCCAGGCTGCAACACAGAATGCTTGCTCAATGCTTCATACTTTGAAAGTCCTCTGAGTTCTAATATTTCCCTTTTTCTATCCTGTGCATTGCTCAATCTCTCAAGTCACGACAACCTGCCCTGAAACCAAGAACAAACATCCCTGAAAACTTATATACTCTTTAAACTCACACAGCAACATGAAAAATATTTTTCATAAGACTGCATTCCTGCAGTTATCAGCAAGAGAACTGCTGAAGAAAACAAAATTGTTTGTTCCAATAAACAGGATAGCAACCAATTCAAAGTTAACAACTGCACAATTTTCTGAGTATCTCTTTTAGCAGTAGTTAGGAAGGCTGTATCAGGCCTAAATTAACCTCTATCAGACCCTCCCAGCCATTGTTCCACAAAATAGAACTACCTGCACATTACATTTTAGTTCGTTTTTTCTTAACTTCCCCTACTAGACTGGATCCTTTACGTGGTTCATAATACCAACAGCGCGCGTAAGCAGTGAATACTACACCATATGATGCCAGAGGCAAACAGCAACCATGTTTAGCAACAAGAATATAATTCAGCTCATTAGCATGACTTGTGAGGTAGTAAGATAACCCAATAATAATTTCATATGGTACTTCTTAAAAAATGAAGGGAAATATAGATCATAATTATGGAGGGTATATTTTACATCTAGTATCAAAATAATACAAATGCACCAATTGAAAGCATTCCTACAAATGGATTGGCTCATAAGAGATTTGAACAACTAGATTACTAATAGTGCTAACTCACATATGAAGAACAGTTGGATCATATAAGGTTACTTTCCTGGTTACAAAGTAAGAGTTAAAATATCACATTTGCACCTTTCAGTATTCTTCATACAAAGGGAAGTGGTATATAAAGAATTTATACAAAAATTTTAAAAAATAAAGTCTTATGTTCACATTTACATATATTTATGAGAGGGGGAAAAAAGAAAAAAAAGAAAAAAGAGTGACATCAGCAAGAAACTGAAAATTGACCTGATGCTTTTCCAACCTCAATCACATAAGGAAGTTACCAGACTGCTCAGCTTTTTAGCTTTTCCAATTTCTTTTTTATTCACACCTGCTGAGCCTTAGTATTTGCCAAACTGGTGGGAGACACAAAAAAAAATTATTCCTCAAGCTCCATATGAAAGATACAGAAGCTACTGCTCAGCTTTCAATCAGCACTGAAGTGCTATTAAACCAAACAGTTCTCAATTTGTTGTTCTCCAAATTTGCCAGCCAAAAATTCAATATTCCTCAGAGAAAAGCAACAGAAATATTTTACAGAAAAATAAAACCTTGTATGCAGCTGTTCACTTGCAATTCCGTATGTTGCTTTGAAAAGTTCGTTGAACTGAACTGCTCTCAAGCAGCAGAACTAAAGATTTATTTTTTTTTTTTAGGGATCATGTCTTTCATTCAGGAGCCAGTCAATATAGCCTCATCAATGCACCCACATTATTGCTGGCAGGCCTGGAAGATAAAACATTCTAAAGCTGTCCAGACATGCACCCAGCTGGCCAGGCAGCAGAAGCCACACTGACAGATCTGCTGGCCAAGTCAAAACATACATAGCAGCAGCATGGTTCATCCTTGTCTCAGGTGGCACTTACTTGTTTGTTCTTTCTACTCAGCCAGTGATGTTGATGAGCCTGTAATTACTAGAGCATTTCACAGTTACAGCCCTTCCTCAAGATGTTCAGAAGAGCTTTTGGTAGCCAGAACAAAATAGTTTCGTAGGAAACATGAATTAACAGACAAACCATCAGTATTTTGTTTCCCCAAGGAGTCAGGCCAGAAATGGAAATCTATAAAGTCACATCATTCTCTGAACAAAACTTGTCAGAAACTACACTTAAATCTGCATGTGAAACTATGTTCTTCAGCCACAGCACTGGAAATTCTATTTTAAAAAACTTAAGGTTTGCAGAGGAAGTACTAGAATACCAAGTGATATAATACAAATGACCCAGCAAATAGACTGAGGTTAAAAAACATGCTGAGTACAAACAACACAGAAAAAATACAACTTCCCCCCTTAAATGTCAGCTCTGCACAACTACTGAGCATGTAAAAGAAAAAACACTTTACCAGTTTTATTTAAATAAATTGCTCATTATTCTACCATTTTTATGCAACTGCTTCTCAAAGCTGTTTTTAATGCTACTTTCTTTTGCATTTAAAAAGCCCTTTCACTCAACATTTGACAAACAAAGAGAAGCAATGAATGCATA
The DNA here is from genome assembly GCA_025447955.1 of Psilopsiagon aurifrons. NCBI lineage: Eukaryota > Metazoa > Chordata > Aves > Psittaciformes > Psittacidae > Psilopsiagon > Psilopsiagon aurifrons. The sequence continues at coordinate 24,016 of JAOEHY010024205.1, forward strand.
AAATTTATTTCAACATTTTTTTTTTAAATACTGAAACCAATTTAAAAACTCAAATTATCTTTTTCACTAAACTGTACAGAACTTACAACATAAAAAACGTAAGTAATTAAAATGGGCTAAAATTCAAAATGCTGTATTATAAAGCAAGGTCATTATCAAGAAATATGCTAATATTTAGGCTTCAACATTTTATTAAGAACTGAAACACAGACTCACAGATAAGTAAAGTCAAATACCTTTAGCCTCCAGTTATCTCCTACTTCTGTTTTGATCCTGTTCAGCCAATTTTCGTCAAAGTAAGCTGGATCTCTGGAACACACACGCAAAAAAATTAGAGTATTCATTAAAAACAGGTTACAGAAACTGTGATGATACCATGTTGATTAAGCTCCTGTCTCAGGCTGAGGTTATTTAGATGACTACCTCTATATCCTACACATGGCCTGTATATAGCAATTCAGAATGTTGTTACTACTCACTTTTCTAAGGCCTTGTACCCGGCTGACAGCACAGCTTCATTAGTGTGCCTTGAGTAGCTAATACTCTGGAGGAAGCTGCTGTACTCTGAATGCATTTTGCCATTTTTTCCCCTAAGTTTCTCTTCCTCTACTTTAGCAGCTGGTGCTGGAAGGATATTTGATTGAATTACTTGAAAGCATTAACAAAAATTTCTCTTCTACACAGTATTGATCCTTACTGCTATACACTGCTTATACAACTACTCCTAACCGCAAAGGTTGAGACTGAACAATACGTATGTTGGTTCTACACAGCAAGGAGAATTAACAAGTGTCACTGAAGTATTTACTACTGAGAACAAACTTTACTATTATTTCACCTACTAAACACTGTTAGGTTTTTCAAATCTCTCTACATGACAACCCTAGACAATTTTTTTCTATCTTCTGCACTTTCGATGAGGCAATGAATAACACCTACTTCTTGTACAGCATGCTCCTACTTCCATGAATGCCTTCCCTCTCTTCCTTTTTCTCATAAGCACCATCCATAAGTTGCTCCTGCATGGCAACTCCCAAGACTCTTTTGCCTCCAAGTTCCGAAACTATATAAAGGACTAACATTTTCTACCGTTCACTTAAGTCAAATTTTCCTGACATCATTCAGAAATTTGCAAATGCTATGACTGGAACTAAGGAGAGAGAATGCACTACAAATAACTAGTTTTAGAACATTAGATCAACACAATATAAGGCTTATATTACATACATTTAAAGTTAACATAATCAGGGGGAAAAAAAACCCAAACACAAACCCCCCCAAAAAATGAAAAACCACACCAAACTCAAAACTTTCTTTTTCTGCAAGCTTAAGTCTCTTAAAACCAAGTACTATCAGATTCTCTGCTGTATCCTCTACAGATAGAAAGGCTCTGGATTTAGCAGAACATTTAAGGGCAAGATGCTATGAGATTTTTTGGCAAAAGCTCAAGAAAACTATGAATGTATCTGGAGATTGAAATGACATCTATATCATGTATGCTGTAAACCAGCAATTTTATCACTATTTATATTAGAGCACAGACTTCATGTTCCCTAGTGTCTTCTTCACAACATATCATGGTCTGCAAGCAGCCAATGATACAATACTCGGCAACAGAGAGAGATCACAAACAGCAACGTTCCTCTACTGACACATTCCACTAGTTATTTTTACACATTCTGTTACAGACTCTGGTGAAGATTACAGAGTATTTCCTTTCCTCTGACATAGCATTCGCAAACATATAGCTGGAAGAACAGCTTTAATTACTGGTTAAGTTGATGACTCCAAATTACTCCTATTCAAAAACAGTACACTTCTAGCACAGATGACAGAATTTTAAACTATGAAACAGAAAAAGCATCTCTTATCCAGAGTTCCATCTGGTTTTGAAATAGATGTTTCCAATAGCTTTCAAATGCCCTCTCTGCTCTAAGAATATAGGTAAACCTAAGAATAAAATTTGATTCAATTATATGCAAGATCTACTAGAGATGAAGGCTCACATTAATGGGAAACAAATGGTGCTCCTTACAAAAAACCTTAATTTGCCAAACTTTCACTTAATCACAACAAAATCATCTGGCTAGTAAAGAAAAAAACGAGTTCAAGCCCCATGTAGCCCCACTTGATTCCATATGAGGTGTGGAGTTCAAAAAGCTCCCTAGTAACTTTCAAATGGGTCTTATGAGAATTGCCAACAGCCAAGCAAGAGCATTGCATACATCAAATTCACAAAGTGGTTTTGCAGTTGAGCAAGGAAGCAGTTATCCCTAATCACCTGGGCTTCGTCAGCAAAAAGGACCCATGCAACTATCTTAAGGACTGTATCTTACCTTTTTAAGGATAATACTTGGTTACTAACATCTTCAGCTGCTTCAAGGCTCCAGTGCCATGACTATACCAAATCTTGACTTAGCATTTTCATTGCAAATCATGACTCACAACATCAACACGGGTCGGTGTAAACAACAGCTGACCACAAGCAGAATTTTATTTGGTATGGCTGGATGGCTAATACTGCATGCCCAGTTTTCAACAGTAAGGCACTAGAGCTAAGGAAAAGCAACAAGATTCCAAGGTCAGCTCCAACTCATCCCACTCTGGAAGCCTATATTTCAATAACTAGTAAGCAGCTTTCCTCAACTACGACCGCAATGAAAGCAGCACATGGACCAGCAACTGGCCTTCAATGTCTTGATGCAAGCCTTGGGCTACCTAAACCTTTACATGTGCCATCAGACACGTATCAGGAAGGACCCAGAGAACTAAAACTAAACTCAGTTTGGCAGTCCTCTCCCACAAATCTCATTTGGCTTACTTCTGCTCAAGTACACAAATCTCACAGAAGTATCCTAGGAACCCATAGCTGATAAGCAATCCACTCAATCATCAACACATAACAGCGGTCAGGATTGTACTTCCAATTGTTTTCACAGCACCTCCACGAAGATTACACAGTAATCAGTAGCATACTGCAAACCAGAAAACTCAAAAAGATAACTCACTATAGCAGGAATACAACAAACAGAAAAGCAACAGGTTGGGTATTACATCAAGCAAATCTAAAATAATCATCCTTTTCTCAGCCATAGATCACCTCAGAGTCATAGAATAGTTAGGGTTGGAAAGGACCTTAACATCATCAAGTTCCAGCCCCCCTGCCATGGGCAGGGACGCCTCCCACTAAACCATGCCACCCAAGGCTATGTCCAACCTGGCCTTGAACACAGACAGGGTTGGAGCATTCACAACTTCCTGGGCAACCCATTCCAGTGCCTCACCACCCTTACACTAAAGAACTTCCTCCTTATATCCAATCTAAACTTGCCCTGTATAAGTTTGAACCCGTTGCCCCTTGTGCTCTCACTACAGTCCCTGATGAAGAGTCCCTCCCCAGCATCCCTATAGGCCCCCTTCAGATACTGGAAGGCTGCTATGAGGTCTCCATGCAGCCTTCTATTCTCCAGGCTGAACAGACACAACTTTCTCAGCCTATCTTCATATGAGAGGTGCTCCAGTTCCCTGATCAGCCTCGTGGCTCTCCTCTGGACTTGTTCCAACAGCTGCATGCCCTTTTTATGTTGAGGACACCAGAACTGCACACAGTACTCCAAGTGAGGTCTCAGGAGAGCAGAGTTAGAGGGGCAGGATCACCTCCCTTGACCTGTTGGTCACGATCCTTTTGATGCAGCCCAGGATACAGTTGGCTTTCTGGGCTGCAGGCACAAACTGAAGCCTGCTCATGTTCATTTTTCCATCGACCAACACCCTGAAGTCCTTCTCCGCAGGACTGCTCTGAATCTCTTCTCTGCCCAACCTGTAGCTGTGCCTGGGATTGCTCCGACCCAGGTGTAGGACTTTGCACTTGGCATAGTCAAACTTCATGAGGTTGGCATCAGCCCACCTCACAAGTGTGTCAAGGTCCCTCTGGATGGCATTCCTTCCTTCCAGCATATGAACCGAACCACCCAGCTTGTTGTCATTGGCAAACTTACTGAGGGCACACTCAATCCCACTGCCCATATCACTGTCAAAGATGTTGAACAAGACCAGTCTCAACACTGATCCCTGAGGGACACCACTCGTTACTGGCCTCCAGCTGGACATTGACCACAACTCTTTGCATGCAGCCATCCAGCCAGTTCTTTACCCACCGAGTGGCCCACCTATCAAATTGATGACTCTCCAACTTAGAGACAATCATGTGGTGCAGAACAGTGTCGAATGTTTTGCACAAGTCCAGGTAGATGACATCTACTGCTCTATTCCTGTCTGTCAGTTCCGTAGCCCCATCATAGAAGGCAACCAAATTGGTCAGGCAGGAGTTCCCTTTAGTGAAGCCATGCTGGCTGTCACCAACCACCTTGTTGGACATTCCTAGAGTGCTGCTGTAATTTCATTTCCGTCCTCCAAAGCCTGATCATGGTTTAGAAGTAATACCAACAGCAATTCTCTATCAACCTAATGGAACTTGAATACGAAATGACAGATTTTGCCACCAGAATTTATACAAATACTTTTTAAAAGGGGCTTTCAGACATTAGGTCATCCACAGCCCCTGCTGTGAAGAGGTTTTACTCTGCTGAATCTTTGGGAATCAGCATTCAGTCACATTCAGGATTTTTCAACTCCCTTTGTCCATGTCATTAAGAAAGATGCTGCCATTAACACTGTTTTAAATAGTATGACCTAAGCAAATACAAAAATATGTGGTGGAGAACTGAGCAGCTGTGACTACAAAATCTAACAGTTTGTTTTCCAAGAAGTACTGTGCTAAACAAGGGCAGCAGAAAACTGATTGAAGCATCATGATTACCACAAGATAACTTGTTTGAACCAAGCATTTTTAATTCAGTAAGTTCCTGAGCCTAAATCCAAACTCGGACATTCTTCTGCAGAATTATAAAGGTATTGTATATCACTTGATTGCTGCCTAGCATCTGAATAGTACTGCAGATAACTGAGACTTTTTTTCAGAGCAGAAGATACTTATGCTTTTGTTAAGGCTGTTATCACTTCATGTGATGTTGTTTTCAGCAGTGCTCACTTATACCATCTCCATCTTATTTTGTATGCAAATTTTTCCTTTATTTAAGTGATCATCTCTCCACATCATAGATGCCAAGAGACAAAAATATTCTCCTGAAGAAAAGCAACCCACAGAGCATGTAGTATAACTCATGATTATTACTCATTTTAACAGTGCTACAGTAAGCTGCTCTAAGAAATGTCTGTTTACAAAAATTTCCCTCCCCCAATGCTACACAAAAGCACAGCTTTTGTGTTCTGCATGTGTCAAAACATACACAGCCTGCTGCAACGTATAATGTAACAAATGAATAATTCATTAAGTGTGGCACAATGCACAGATGACAGACGAAAATGTGTACCATCTCTTACATTTACCAAGGCCAGTATGACAGATGAAGAAAGTAATAAAACAAGAGGGACACTTTTTTTATAAGCAGTCTCCAGAGTAGGATAAAATAAAAAATTCAAATTGCAGCATAAACCACGGAATTATGCTGTTCTAAGAATACCAATGGACAGTGAAAACATCAGTGTGACTTCAGTGAAGGCCAAAAAAAAACCACAAACAAAAAACTATCTGCTATCTGCTCTACACAGCATAAGCTGTATGATTTTAGGCAGACAGTCTACTCATAGACAGTTCAAACATTTTCTTTTGCTTCCAACCTTTACTCGGGGAGGATAACACTCTAAAATAATCAATACTGATTGTGTACAGGCATCTTATCTTACTGTATTTCATACCAATTCTAGTCAGAGGGACTAGTAACCTCCAAATCTGAACACAAATGAACTGTCAGTCTCACAGAAGAAACAAAAAAATTATACAAGTTACAGCACAGGCTAAATTTCTTCCTCTAAGATAATATAGTTGGTGCTGGAGAATCCCATTCAATAGCACTATACCTTGAAAATTGAAGATCCAGGTTTTACGGTAAAAAGAAAGTGTCCTTCATGGACACTTCAGGGATTTACCAACACTTGTTTATTAACAATTGAACAGATAAAGCAAAATTCTTACAGCTTGGTTACATTTCTGCCAGTTTATATCACACAGTACATCAATGCAAAGCTTCTGAAGGTGTCAGTATTTCCCTTTGTACTCTTTTTTCTCAAAGCCTCTTCTAACAGTTTTACTACAGAAAACTCTGCTACATTAGTTGTTACTTTTGATGAACCTTCTGTAGTTACAAATGAGCTGGTTGCTACCTTGAGTGCAAAAAAGTGTAGAGAACAATGTACAAACAATTGAGAATAATGGAAGGAGCTCCTGGCTCCTTCTGAACACCTGACAAAAGACAAAGCTGGTTTTTTTTAATCACCTGATGAATAAGCAATATTACTCCCTTTTTTGTTTTACTGACAGCAAATCCTACAGTTCCGTGTGGTGCAAATTTTCTGCATATCTAAAGCAACTAACTAACTAGGAATCTCTTTGAAACTGTTCCTCATGATAAATTACCATCTTAATTTCATCTTATTTCCACTGTTGCTAGACTTCATAAGTACCAATGGACTCTTTCTATGAAGGTGGTGGTTAAAAAAAATATAAAAAATAGAAAGTTCAGACTTTTAAACTTCTTTTTTTTTTAAAAAAAGGAACCTTACTCTCCTATGGAAATATATCCAGCTCACTCCACCATCCCAACATCATTCAACTTTCAACAATGCTCTACCTTTGAGTTCTTCACTGACTCCATTTTCTTCTTTCACAAAGAATCCTTTTTTTTTTTTGTTCTTTTTTTCTGGCTTTTTGTTTGTTTTTTTAACTCTCACTGGACATACTAATTTGCTCTTTCGGCTCTTTTTTAAACATTAATTTACTACAGAGAAAGTCCTGGTGCACCCAAAATTATCAGAATTCTCCCCTCATACCTTTATGCAATTAACCTTTTAGTACTACCTGGTCAAAGGACACACATTGATGAAGAACCCTAAACAGGAGGCAACTATACTGAAAGACACACAAATTTCAAAGAACATGAACTACAGAAGTCCCAATTTATCCTTCTCAGTTAACAGCATCTAAGCTTTCTGTCTCCAGTCAAGACAATAAATTCACCTTTTGAAGACTTCATGTCAAAGTTACAACTGTTCAAGTTCTCATGGCAAATGTCATTTGTTTGCAGTTGACCTAATACTTTCAGGCTGTGCTTGCTCTTTGCTACTTAACATTACTGCATGTCAATTTCAAATAATCTTGAGCACCCAGTTATGCTGCTCTTACACATTTTTATACCTCCAAAAATTTTCTTTGACATAATTGTCTTTCTTGGGACAGAGAGAGTGCCAGTGCTGATAACTATAAAGAGAAGGACAGACTGGAAAAGCCTGCTCCAGACTTCCTTCATATAATTTAACATTCCCAGATGCCTGACTTAAGAATGTTTCCTGCGGTATCTGTCTGAAGGACAAAGAAATTTCACTGCTAGTGTGGAACTTGGCTTTGTTTTCAAGAAAGAGCCCTTCAATTGGTCTAGTCAATATGCTCCTGACCAGTTTTCTAGTCAACTACATGAATGCTGATCCCTCTATAGAAATAATACTTTCCCTCAAAAATTATTCATGTTATCATTCCTATTTTGCAATCCAAGATCAGCATGCTGCTGCACTTCAAAGTTTATCTCATCAGAACACAGTCAAGATTTGGCAATATTATTCCTAATTCTCTGCAAGAGAATCAAGAGACTCAATTGTACAAGTATGCAAAAGAGTAAAACTAAAGCACAACTATCAGAGAGTAAGACAGGCAAATACAAATTTTGTCAGGTTCAAATTATTACCTGGGCATAAGGAAAGAACTTTAAAATTACTTAAATCTTTAAGCATAAACTGGGTAAACTAAAGAATTCCCACACTCAGTGTCAGCATGGCAGCTTCTATGGGAAGTATTTTAAAATCATGCTACAGAAATGCAGCATTTGTATAGTACACTTCTTATTATAGTATCAGTTCATCAACTGAAAATAGTATCTCAGAACTTCTATGAAGATAGTCTGAGAAAGTTGGGGCTGTTCAGCCTGGAGAAGAGAAGGCTGCATGGAGACCTCATAGCAGCCTTCCAGTATCTGAAGGGGGCCTATAGGGATGCTGGGGAGCGACTCTTCATCAGGGACTGTAGTGAGAGCACAAGGGGTAACAGGTTCAAACTTAAACAGGGGAAGTTTAGATTGGATATAAGAAGGAAGTTTTTTACTGTGAGGGTGGTGAGGCACTGGAATGGGTTGCCCAGGAAGTTGTGAATGCTCCAACCCTGTCTGTGCTCAAGGCCGGGTTAAACAGAGCCTTGGGTGGCATGGTTTAGTGGGAGGCGTCCCTGCCCATGGCAAGGGGGCTGGAACTTGATGATCTTAAGGCTCTTTCCAACCCTAACTATTCTATGATTCTAACTGTTTCCCCTTCTTAATACCAAGGCAGGGAGAAAGGCAGTACTTAAGTAATGGTAGTACAAGTCAGTGAGGCCCTTGAGGGGCCTTCAACACTGAAGTTTCATTTTGGTTTGTGTGTTATGTTTTAGATCCAACTTCTGATTAGTTTTTGAACTAGCCAATCAAGAATATATACAGCTATACAACTTATCAACAGCTATCACTGTTGGTCCACCATTACGTGAAGTGGAATCTGTGTCCCATGGAAGAATTACAGACAGCAGTTAAAGATGGACAAATACCCATATTAACTATGTCACTATTAGATTGCTTCTAAATGCATGTCACTATAACATTTTTTCTACATACACTGAAATCCGATTCACCGATGATTATGCTGAAATCCTAACCTACTGTAACTAAAAACACAATTTAAACGGTCACCACATTTTATACTCCAGCAAGTAAAAAAGAACATCTTTCCAATTCTAAAAAAGGTACAGTATACAATTTATGTTGTATTCACCTTCAGACATATATTTGATGTTCAGACTTCAGAAAGCTTGTAAGTGAGCTGATTTAAATGCTGGGTTGGAAAACCCATTTCTGCAGTGGGAGGGGAGGTGTGCTGTGTCACCTTTTGTGTACCAGTAAAACACATAAAAACAGTATGAAGACTGCTTCCATTCCTCTTCAGAGTAATTCAGAGCAAGAAGACTGCTGACATTGAAACTGACTTGAAATTGGGTTTGTTTGATGAAAAAATATATAAAGATTGCAAAATTCTTGTAAGTAATACCTCATTTTATCACAAAAGGAAAAATTAAGTGGAAAAATTGAACTTTACAGCACTTACGTCTTCTTTGAAATTTCAGGTAGGAAAGAAAGACTGTTGTCTACTTTAAGCTTTTATGAGTCTATCTTTATGATATATCTCCAGATCTTACCTCTCCACATGCTCTAAAATGTTCTCTTAAAATGCCTGACTATATCAAGATATCATCCCCCTTTTTCCTTCCTGTGAACTGACAACTTGTTTTTTCACTATGAGGAAGGCTCCTGATCCATCTGAGGATTTGCAACTACGGAAACAAATTCAGTGCTCTTGTAGCAGTTAAAGGGCTAGAAGCTCTATCAAATGAATCACCCTTGTTTGGTAAACCTGAGACAGGCAGCAGCAAAAGAGGCAAGTGGCAAGCATTAAGAAGGCATGTAGCACCCTCATCTTTTTTCTGACTCATCACCTAAGAAGGACTGCTGCCTGGTAGAGGTTTGAATTCATGGCCTTGTTGAAAGACTGGCAATGCTTGTCCAGTCCTCAGGCTATTACTACTTCTGCTCTTCCATGCTGGCAACAGCTATACACCTAGGGAGACTTGCAAACTACCACGTGTTGATTACACAGGTCTGGAAGCTGAGGACAAGGCCCAAGTGGTGTTTGCCCCAGTAGCACCAGTTAGCAGGAAGTGCTGGGGAAAAGGACACATCCTGCAGGCCAACAACCAGCTATGGTGCTAGCAGCCAGATTTTGGTTTCCATGACCATAGAACCCTCTTTGTGAATTGAGGAATGCTTGGAAGACGTGGGATTCACTTGATTCTGATGGGCAAAAGCATCTTTGCCAACAGGCTAGTGCACCTGTGAAGAAGTTTTACACAAGGAACAACAGAGGAGGGAAAATACAACCAAACAGCATATGACAAAATAGTGCACTTTGTTGTCAAGTGTGGAATGATGTGAACAAGAGATACCTTATAGTCAACAAAACAGGGCTGAAATGGGGTCATCCCAAGCATATGCACATAAACAAGGAAAGGCCTACAGAAAAACATTACTAGGAAAGCTCTCATTCTGGGGAATCAGAAAGACTGGAGGCACATATAAAGTGCCTATGCACTTAACACATGTAGCATAGAGAACAAACAGGAGGAAGCAAAGCTCTGTGTATAGTTACAAGGCCACAGCAAAATGTGGTAGGACAGTGCACATGACAAGGCTGCTGCCACAAATGAACACAGGCTGTTTAGGAAGAACAAGATGGGAAGAAAGTGACCAGGAGATGATTTCAAGTGAGACAACAATAGGAATGCATGTGCTCTGCCTTGGGACAGATGATGAACCAGCTGAGACATTATGATCAGGAAAACCAGGCAAACCAACATAAATTACACAGTTATAGGTGCTGGATACAGACCACCTGATCAGGATAACATCATCATGGACAAACTGATGGAGCATAGCCTGCTGAAGTGGATAGTGAGGTGGGCTAAACCACCAGGCTCAAAGTGAATGGCTGAACTGCCAGGCTCAAAGGGTTACAGAAAAACAGCATAATAAAGTCCAGTACACGAGCAGTATACGCAAATGCTCAATACTATTAAATGTCTTTGATTGTGATCAAGATGATGGAACAGAGTGCAAGTTTTCAGACAATACAAAACTGAAAGGAGTCTGTGATACACGTGATAGCTGTACTGCTATTTGGAAAAACCCTGTCAGGCTGGAGAAGTGCGCTGACAGTCCATAAGCCTTTCACATTTCAGCAAAAGTAGTTGCAAGTTCCCTGAACCAGTATATACTGGGGGCCAACTGGTTGGAAGGCAGCTTTGCAGAGAAAAAGCTTGGTATAAACCATGCTGAACACATTCTAGTGATGGGACTTGTGGCAAAAAAGGCCAACCACATTCTCGACTGCATTGGAAAGAGCATTACCAGCAGGCTAAGCGAGGTGAGACAAGAACTCAATTATTCCATGATTCTAACTCAGCTCTGGTGAGACCAAATCTGAGATATTGCTCCCCAGTATGAGGGAGACCTAGACATATAAGGAAGCTCAGCAAAGGACAATTAAGATGATTAACAGGCTAGAGCATCTGTCATACAAGGTGAAGCTGGGCAAGCTGTGTCTGTTCAGACTGGAGAAGGCTCAGTAGGATCTTGCCAATCCTGTATATAAATACCTGAAGGTCCCCCTTCTTCTTTATACCCTTACATAAACCTCTCAGTGGTGTTCAGTGAACAAACATGAGGCAGAAGGCCCCAAGAAGCAGAAAGCCTAACTGAACATAAAAGAAAAACATGCCCTCAGCTTTTTTTTCTTGGGGGTGGGGGACATGGTGGGTGGGGTGGTGGTTTTTGGTTTTATTTTAAAACTGTGATGGCGATTAGTATTGGAACAGGTAGCCAGGAAGGGCTGTGAAGTCTCCATATACTCAGAATCTGGCCAGACACAATCCTGGGGCCACCTGATCTGGCAGACTGCTTTGAGCAGGTGAGTTGAATCAAACACTCCAAAGGTGCTTTTCAACCTTAACTATTCCACAATTCTTTGATGCTAACCAGAATAAACCTACCAGAAAGGTGTTCATATCTATGCTGTAAATGTCTAGTCTTCATTTTCAAAAAATTACATAGAAAACATCAAGTTGTTTAATTTTTTTAATAGGTCTGCAGGAATTGGCATGATCAGTTTGGACTGGTGACTTCGGTAAATGCTACTTAAGTTTCTAACAAATGACAAGAAGTTGTGTTTCTGTGGTAAGGGGTAATTCTGCATACAGTTAATTTGAGGTGCATTATCTGTAGTCCCAGAAACATCCTAGATTACACTGAGATGTTGAACTAATGCATTTTTTCCTATTTGATCTTATAAGTTCAAAAGAACAAAAACATTACCTAGTGTGACAGCTATTATTCCTTCATTTATTTTCAAGAAGGTAATATCTTTGCAAACAACTGAATTTGACAGTTCCATTCTGTTTATCATAGAAGTGTTACTGCATGAAACTAATTCTAATACTACTGATGCACTGACTGTAGTTTCAAACAATGATCAGAACCAATACCTTACCTTGCACTGGTTATAACTTTTCAAAAAAGTTCAAATTTGTAAGCTTAGTTTTAATCCATCTTACTTTCCAATAAGCTCACACTTGAATAAATACCTCCATAACCCCCCCTTTTTTTTTCACATTTAATACAGTTATCTGAAAACTATAGAGAAAAAAATCATATCAGTCATGTTCCAGTCTAAAGGACTGTCTAAGCATAGGAAAAATCACACTTTTATGGAATACTAAGTTTAAACTAAAATACATTTAAATACAGAAAAAAATACAGGTAAAGTCCCCTGTGTATTTAATTCATTAAACAAACAGTATCTTACATTTTTTGAAGAACCTGGGCCATCACAACCCCATTCGTTAAATCTTCCACGGTCTGGCATGGTGCCTCTACATTAAATGTCTGGATCTGTAGGAGAAAGGAAAAGATTATCATCTTCTACTTCAATGTCAAAGCATTTTCAATAATTAAAAAAATTTAAAAAAATAATGCTACCAAGTGCCTCCACATTTAGTATAAATGCTAGGAATTGAGAAGTTATATACTTAATAGCAATCAAAAAAATGCACCATTGACAGGCTTACATATTTGTTTTCACAAACTTGTGAATTTTGCTATAAATAACAGCAGCACATTCTCCAAGAGGCATATTCTCCATAACATTTTCTAATTTGGAAAATCACTTCTGTTCTCTCATTCAAACACTTCTAGAGCATGTACTCCAGTACACTTTCTCAATGAACATACATAAGAAGCTCAGCTTTTAGAAGTAACATGAAACTCTCATAGGCTCCCCACAACTAGAAGATCAAACGTAGAGAGACATACATTCTCCAAACTTAACTACTCCCCATTACTGGGTGTAAAAGAAGAGCACAACGCTGCCAAACCCTAACAGGTCTATGCACTTCTAGTGTTAGGAATATTTCAAGGTGTTCTATTAACACAGTAACAAACAGTAAGGTCCACATAATGGCAAGCCTCTGGTTTTCAGATGGAAGCTAGGAATCAAAAATGCCACTACTCAGAAGGAGAATGGTAAGGACCATAGGACCAAGCCATTTGATGACAGAATTACACATAACCAGAGTTAGTTTATAACAAATTCCCCTCCATAGACTGCACATTGAACACACTGAGGTTAATTTTCTGAGTACCCTGTGTAACATTATAGTTAACACAGGAGCAAGAATAATCTTTAAAAGAAAAAATAAACCACTAATACACAATTCTTGGAAGATTTCTGTTCATCAGCTCAATTTCCATGTATACATCTATCAGAAACCCCCTCCCTACCATATCAACAAATGTACAAATATATAAGGCAAAGGTCTTTTCTTCCTTCTTTCCTTGGTGTGGGGAAAAAAGCCTTCCTGCTTCAGCACAATCTTTTCAACTGGTCTAAGGTATTTCATTATTTACTTTTAATGAACATAATTTTTAAAGGATTTTAAAAGATCAATTTTGTGAAAATAGCTTTGATGATGAGTCATTTGAAGGGTATCTGCAGACACATTGGGAAAGCCAGGGCTTATTTGTAGGAAGCACTACTCATATGCACCAAAGAAAGCCTAAGAGAGAGCTTGCAGCTTCAGGCTACATAAATGTTAGATATCAACCGTTTCTTTCCAAACATAGTGTAAACCCATGCTTTAGAGGCATTTGAAACACTAATGTAGGTCCAAGACATTTTGCAATAAATGCCCTCTAGATAGGTATTTTGCAATAAAAGCCAATTCACGTGACAGTGGGAAATTTTTTAAGCCCTTTTTTGAGGAGAAGGCTCTCAAAAAAAAATCAAGAACACAATACCCAGATTCTTGTAATACCTTCTGATTTTAGAAGAAACATGAAACTCTATCACAGATTGTCATGTAAGCAAGCTAAAAATGCCATTTAACATTAATTTGGAGAACAAACACCTAGGTCAATGTTCCTTTCTTCCCTTTACTCTGGAAGAAAAAAACCTAGCATTCTGCTGGGGAAAAAGACGCAATGATGTCCATGAAGAGCCCAAAATAAAAGAGCTCTCAGAGCATGTTTATTGATCAAGTTCAACAGTAAACATGCCGTCAACATTTTCAACTGTTTTTGTCAGTCAACAGTGACTGACAAAGAGTCAGGAACGACGCCCATGCTCCAAGAGTGAAAGAACAAATTATGATGTGGCATACAAAACAGCGAATTCTACACTTCCGATTCAGTAGAGTTTCCTATAGCTTGGTCTGAGCTACCCAGAAAACACAGCTCCTTGCTTCTTCTCCAGAGAATCAAGAAGCCATCACGCACTGCAGTGACTGTAGGTGAAAAACAGGGTGAGTCGCTGGGTGGTAGAATTAAAAAACAAGACCACACATGAAAATCACCACATAACAGGATATAACATCGAATTGCTATTTTGGCAGAAACTGAAATTTACCTAGAGATTCTGAATTGTAGCAATACTGTTGATGGAATACAGAGACAATTCTGAGTCTGAATCCACAAACTCAGTAATACATTAAACAGGAAATACTACTTTCTAGCAAAAAAGCTGTGATGACATCATGGATGGTTATCATTGAAGAAGTTCAAGATGTTATAAGGATAAAATTCTCAAGCAGTGACAACAAAAAATTGTTTCTAATTTTGCATATTGCACCTTTAAATAATGAAAATTTAAATCACTTTGCTGCACAACAGCTGAATCAAAAAGTCAAGTAAGAACTAATACCACTATGATTTTTCAAAAGTGGGCAAAGTAAAATGCTCTTCTCAAGTAAGCAACGCCATCATCAATGATGTTTTTATACAGAGTGTTAGTTTGCAGGTTTTAAAATTGATTTTGTATCTTGATACAGGAAACAACTCTTGGGCTAAAAGTCTATGTAGAAGATACAACTGCACTGACAGAAAACGAAAGGTTGTTAGGCCTATTTCCACAATACAGAAAAACAAGATGCATCTCTGCTGTTTTGTGCCTGATTTTATAACCATACTTCCCCAATATTTTATACACAAAAAATGTCAAATCCATCACTGAGACTCAGGTAACCAGACTGAATCTTGTTTTCTCCACATTCACACATGCAAGATTGCCATTAAGGACAATAATGGTTTTCATAGGTAGAGGACAATGAACAGGAACAAAGACTAAAACTAGCTATATGACTTGTTTCTTCACATACATTTTAATTTTGTAACAAATGTCTTCGCTTGCACAGAAAAAAAATACACAGCATAGTATTTCAATTAAGGTGTCAAATTCATGCTACAAAGCAGCTCATGCTACAAAATTCAGTTCTCAAAACAAAGGAACCATATCATTTTCATATCCTTCACAGAAAGTAACAAACTTTCTTCTAAAAAGAAAAGAAAAAAAAAATCCTTTCTATACTTATGTCAAAGTGAAACTCCTATACCATTCTCATATAGTTCTACAAAATGCTAAACCACTCTAAGAAACAATACAGTTCATTTTCCAGAAGGGAGAGGAATGATAAGAATGTAGCAGCGCAGAAGCCGAGGCCAGCTATGGAGACAAGGAAACAAGTACTTTTGCCTGTGTGCCTCTAAACAGCTATTGAGTAACAGCTGTTAAAACACTGCTCTTTCTGTGCATTGTGATGTGTTTCCTCCTGAAGACTTCTCTCTCATCCTGCTGCAACTGCTCCTAATACTTAAGGGTTTGCAATATGGCCCCCACTGTTAATTCCCAAAGCTGTAAATCAACTGCAGTTCCCCCCTCTTACGATTCTTTTTTTTTTTTTTTCTTTTTGTACCCCTCTTTACATCATGCCCATTCAGAGGGACCTGGACAAGCTTGAGAAGTAGGCTCATGTGAACTCCATGAGGTTCAACAACACCAAGTGCGTGGGATGGGTAGAAATGCAGTACAAGTACAGGCTAGGAATGAAGGGACTGAGAGCAGCCGTGAGGAGAAGGACTTCGGGGTACTGGCCAATGAAAAGATAGACATGACTCAGCAGTGCATACTCACAGGCCAGAAAGCCAACCACATGCTGGGCGGCACCAAAAGAAGCGTGACCAGCAGGTCAGTGAAGCTGATCTTACCCCTTCACTCTGCTCTCATGAGACCCCAGCTGCAGTACTTTGCGCAGTTCTAGTGTTCTGAGCACAGGAAAGACATGGACCTGTGGGAGAGGGTCCAGAGAAAGACCACAAGAATGACAGTGAATCTAGCATCCCATGAAGCTGCAGGAAAACAAAACGACAAAAAACAAACAAAACCTAAACCGAACAACCAACAAAAAAAAAAAAAAAACCAAACCACACTCCACCACCACCACCATCCAACCACCTCTCCTGCCAAAGACAAAGAAAGCTCTCCAGCACCTTTCCCTTCTCAACACTCAGAGTCAATGAAAGACCTGCTCTTTGTACAGTTATTATATATATATAGCTTCCTTTCTATTGCTTGTGTAGCTGAATATCAGACCTTTTATGTACTCTGTGTAATAATACCTGAAATCTGGTTACCCTATCTGCAAACACAACAAAGGTAATTCCAACTTCCAGTTAGTTGTTTATTAGAGCAAAGTACTCCCTAACCTACAAATGATCCTTTACAATTATTTCCCTACATTTTTGGACTGATTTTGCAAGCTTACAGCTAGGTGCCATGCAAAGACCCCAAAACCATACTGCATCACTATCACTGTGTGAAACAGATCTTACAGCTAAGAGGGAGAAGTGGCTAAAAGGAGGAAGAGCAAGAAATGAACCAGCTTCACTGGGCTAGATGTTAATCACTACTCAAGACGTTATTCAAGAACATTTGAAAGTGGCAGAGATTAAGGAGGGTTGGACACTTCTGTCCTCATATGTTCACTGAGTATTACCTAGGAGATCCACAAAAATCCCACTAGAAGAGATTTCTCTCTGTGTCAGCCTTGGAGGAAATCAGACCATTGTTACTTTTTTCAGGATGGTAGGTTAACTATGTGATACAGAAAGCTCTTCTTCCTCAGATGCCAAATTCTTGTATCAAGCCACATCTGTTGCAAGGAGAATTGGGATTCCTATCCTATAACCAGATTCTGTGCTTCTGGACAACTTTAAGGTATTTTCACTCATTTTTCTCATTCCCTGTTGCTATCTTCTGCTTGGATAGTCATGCCATAAGCTATTTTTTCACGCTTTCCAATACAGCAGCACAATGCATCAAACAAAGAAAGGGGATTCAGGCTCTTCAACGAGCACAAAAGTTTTTTTCCAGGATTTGAACTTTGAGATGTTTTCACTGCATTTTAAGTTGCCAGTCTCTTCTTATGAAAGTCTCAAGAGATAGCCTACAATACTGCCATAATGTTAGGTACTCAATTATCCAAAACAATGAAAGGGCAAAGTCTTGCTGGCTAGGGTGGTGATTCATTCAGGGAGAAAGAGTTGAAAATTATTTTTGTTAATTTCCTTCTCATTTTATATAAATTGATTTCAGCCTCCAATACCTGAATGGGTCAAAGTCATGAAAGATCTCAATCAAAATATTTCATTCATAGATTAAGTTTCATGAATATTAAATATTTCCTTTGCAGAAACCGCACAGAAAGTAGAACCTTGACTAAAGCTTACTTACAAAAAACCTTTGAGATTAGATGCCATGACAGCATAAACCAGTCAGTACTGCACTACGTTGGCATTGCCAATAAACTATTGATAATTGAAGTGTCCAAGTATGACACATTATTAGGATACAATGAACAGTCTCAACTCTGAATGGTGTTTGATTTAACCATTTCAGAACCACCCACGAGAAGGCAAGCTAATCTTCCAGCTCCTGAGGAAAATACTGACTGTGTTTCTGTGTACAGTTAAAGACCAGATAAGCCAGCTGATGAAAAATACTATACGTATTTGTGATTAAGATGAAATGAAATTATGATATGTAACAGGAAGGCCTAACACAGCACTGTCAACCAACAGTTCTTTCCAAGCTCTCATCTACTTAATCATGTTTTAGTTAAAAGTACCATTTACCACTGATGCTTTCTCTTCTCAAAATAAAAGCTATTAGTAAGTGCAAAACTGCCAAACATTACCTCAATACCCCTGTAGTTACAGGATACATACACTTACACTCCACCAAGCAACAATGCATTTTAGAAACCCCCAAAATGTGCCTCTTAAGACTAGAAACATCTTGGAAGAAAACACTAATGGCAGAGTTTACAGGAGGTGAACCACTGGCTTCCTCTGCTGATCAGAGTGCAAAAGTTTCCATCTCTACTACCCAGAGTTGACAAAAAAAACCATAGTTAACGTGATGTCACATTAGTCACTGGAAGTGCAGGGTATCTTCTCTCTTCTGCACTCTTGACTTACAGAAGCCTAGATAATAATACAACCCATAGAACTGGGATGCATGAAGTTTCACTAAGGGAAGATAATGGAACTGTACTCTCAAAGTAAGTGTTAAATACAAACAGCAGAAGTGCTCAATGAGCAAGAGCAAAATTCTTTTTATCCTTAATGAAGACTGGCAGGTTACTAGAAACCTGAAAAGCACCAGGCAAATGTGCCTAAATTGATCCATACTAAGACAAAGGACAGGCGGCAAGGCATAGCTTCTATTTGATGATACAAGGCAAAGCCAAGTCCATAAACCTCTTGGCTAGTGGTTATCCAGGAAAACTTTGCTTATTAGCCATCCAAATTTATAGAGATTTCAAATATTACTTAAACAAAAACAAAAAATAGTGAACATAGATGGCAGCTTTTCCCTTGCAAAATACAGGGGGGAGTATGGAGCAACCATCCATGCTATTTTAAGCCCAGAACTCTACCCTCTTGAATCTACTTAGATGAAAAGTACTGTCGCTGTTGACAGGTAGAATAAAGAAGTCTCCCTCATAGGCACAGAAGATGAACCGAAGAACACTAAGTTCTATTGAAACATCATCTGCACAAACTGATCAGCGTGGAAACACAGTCTTTCACAGAATCACAAGAGTAAGACTCAGCAGCTACAAGATAGGATTCAAAGAGAGTTGGCATTAAGTTTTCATCAGACTAAGAAATTTCATATGTAGCAGATTCTAGAACTGGCAACACAGATGCACAACACACTGCTAAATTTAGCATTTCTTTCAGTTCAAGTCATCTTCATTCCCAGGATTAATATTCCAGCAAACATTCGCCTGAACTTCATGGAAACTATGGAGGTATGTAGAACAAGGCTTTTGAGAAGCTCACCAAATTCCATGATTCCTTAAGAATGGCAGGAGACATCACAGAATGGGCTGCCATCTTTTTGACATTGTCCATAAAATAAAATCAGATAAATCATGCCAGGGTGATCAAGTTCTGCACGTTTAATTTTCCTAATCCCCAAAGGGGCAGTCGAATTGATCAAACAACCATAATCTCTGCTGCAGTTAAACACAAAGTCCTTTCTACTTGCTCCTATCCTAAAATAAAACAATGGATACCTTGCTGCAATGGCAAACAAGTTCACTCAAAGGTTTATCTTATGTAATCCAGGAATGCAGGAAAGGCTATAGCCCATTTAATAACTGGCAACTCTGCAATCAAATATAAATATGAATACGATATATAAATCATTAATAAAATATGCATGCTCATTTCCAGATCTAATGCCCCACAAACATTCATCACATGTGCGTGAACCCACTTGCTGGTTAGGTTAAGTACCTAAGCTTGGCTACCCTGAGAAATTTAACTCTGAACACTCAACAGGACTTCCAGAGAAGACACAAAGCATGACACTTGCGTTGTAAGGCACACTTGCAAAGAAGCTTGCAGCTAAAAGGCATGAAAGAGCCCTACGAATTCTAGGGCTGAAGCACATAATCAGATTTAATGCATCTTTTTGTGCAATACTTGCTCCATTACATGCACCACTCCGAAAACATTTCCTGCATGTCCCCTTTGATAAGCAGCAACCCCTTCGTGGCCCCAGCTAGCCCACTGATACACACCTCCACAGCTTCGTATTCATTCAGAAGTTTTTGCCTGCCACATGCAGGAGTAGAATGCTGGCTGGATTTCCCCCCTTCCATCTCCTGCCTTTAACCTCAGAGAACTTCCTCCACCAAAACTCTTCTTTCCATATTGCCTCTTGTTCATTGACCCGACTGAGAAGTACTAAGTAACATTTAGGAATGACTATGCCACACATGGCAAAGGCAGGCAGCCAGGAAAACAGCATAAGCGTACTCTGCAGGGCAGGACACCACTACAACCAGTAAATTAGGGAAGGAGTTAATCCTTTTCCCTTTCCTGTGTGGCAGGATCCACCAGGCTGTTGGCAACAAAAGCCACAAGGAGGACATTACTTATTACCCTCTTACCCTCTCTTCCAGGCACATGTTCCTACCCTAAACTTATGCGGTGCTAGTTGCTGTGTGGCAAATAACCTCATTGGTTTGGGTTTTGTGTTGTTTTGGTTTTTTTGATAGGCTGGTTTTGTTTTGCTTGGTTTGTTTTGGGTTTTTTTTTGTATTTCTTTTTTTATTAATTATGAGTCCTTGCAACTTAAATTGATCAAGCAACCCCAAACTCAGGCTCTGAAGCTGAAGGCAAACCTAAGTTAGTTAAGTCTTTCTAAACTATCACAGGACTCAAAAGCCGTCAGGTCAGCCAAGAAGGCAGACAGCAGCAAGTGCAATTGATTCTTGGACCCCTCTTCTTTCCCCCACCTGCTCCACAACTTGAAAGTCTGCAATTGCGCTACAGAAGTCAAATACATTGCAGAAACGACTTTTGATGGTTGGGGAAGAACAGAACATCAGAATATTATCTTCCAGTTCAACAGCCTCAACAAAATGGTCTCACAATAGGAAAAACAAGAATAGTTGTGCAAAATTCACAATTGAACTTCAACTCTTTGAAATAAACGTAAGTATTTCAAAAAGAAGATAGAAACAGGTTTCCATCCTCACCTCCCACCTTCAGATTAAAAAGCTAACAGAAGAGCTGTTTCCTTTATACAGTTTCAGGTTCACAGCTTCTAGCAGCAAAAGCTGTTTCTTCTCCAAGCAACATCTCTCAATCTCCCCCCCAAAAAATGAGGAGGCAGAACTAGGAGCTGAAATCGAGCACACTGAATCACAACTAACTGGTTTTTGTTCAGTGAACAAGCAATTATTACAAATGTACCACTGCTATAGAGCACCACTTCAGATAAAAGTAAATTTTTAAAAAGAATTTGAACAAGGCCCCAAGAAATGAAAATTAACACTGTGTCAAAGCACATATATGAAGAAAAAATGTCTGCAACTCCAAATTCTGTGTTCAGCCTTTCTTCCTAGTTGTGACTTAAAAGAATGGGGAGGGAGAATACAAACTGTACCTTATTACCTTTAATTATCACATTCATACATTATCAGCTTCATATCACTTGTTCTGCAATAAAATCTTTAAAAGAAGTACTTCTGCCACTGCTTGACCTCTCAGCAATAGGTCAAAAAAAAAAAAATCCTACAATAGTGCTAGGCATCCCAGCTCTTTAAAACATAGTGAATGAAAGAAGGTAGATTTAAATTAGACATTAGGAAGAAATTCTTTACTATATGGATGGTGAGACACTGGCACAGGTTGCCCAGAGAAGCTCTGGCTCCTCCATTTCTGGCAGTGCTCAAAGCCAGAATGGATGGGACTTTGAGCAACCTGGTACAGTGCAAGGTGTCTCCGCCCATGGCAGAGGGGGTTGGAACTAGATGATCTTTAAAAGTATCTTCCAACCCAAACAAGGCTGTGTGCTGCAATGATAAGCCCACAGTATCACTCTCTTAGACAACCACACCTACAGGATAAAGCAACAAATTCTTTACCATCTTATTGAGTGATCATTAAAAGTAGAAACAGTTGCTCAGCCTACTGCTTTGCCAAAAGATGCCGCACGTACAGCGGCTGAGGTCTGCCAGATACCTCAACCCATGCACCATGCTGGCAAGCTCAGTGTTTTTCCCCTGACTGAACTGAAACACGTTCAAACAGAACTACCCTCATGACCTGCTGTCATCACCAGCATAATCAACCAGTCCTGAAATTCGATGTTTTCTTCAAGAGGTAAGAGATGGTGAAGCGATGGTATCATCAAAAGAAAATGAAACCCTACAACTTTGTGGTCAGTGCTCAAGGATTGAAAGCTGAAAGAATTTAAACAGGCTTAGCAGGTCTCCTACAATCTTGGCATGTACAAGAAACCAGAATAGTACTTAAAACCATAAATGCATAAGAATAAAGACAACTTACTCTAAAAAGGAGGTAATTGGACAGTAAGGGAAAATACAACTTTCCTAGTAAATTCCAGCCAATTTTATTCTCTCCAAGGACAGTGCCTATAAAACACAGGCAGCGCTTGCTCACATGGCCTGCATATCTCAAATAACATATGCAAATGATTCTAGTTCGGGACAAGCCACCACAGAGATATACCATGTACTGAGAAGATTTTTCAGCCAAAACCAAGAAAAGCCACGTAAATGGTCAGAGTGCTTTTAAAATGGAGGGTGCCAAAACAACAGCCTTGTAGAGTGTTTACAAAGTTCTCACTTACAAAAGTTGCAATATGTCTACCACAGAAACTATATTGGCCTTGAGGGTTGAAAGAGAAAGAAAACAGGCAAGAAGCAGCTTGGCAGAGGCAGTACATGGCAAAATGAGAGATATTTATCCTAATGACGAAAGAAAGTTCATGACATCTCCATAGCAATCTACTACATATAACCAGAGAGCAGTGACCTCTTTGAGGAATCCTGCGGTTTACACACATCAATGCTAAGCAAACTTTTCAGCTTTTGATCATCACATTTTAGCTCTATGTTAAAGAAAATTTCACAGATTACATAGTATACAGTGTTTCTGTAGCCGTAACACTGATTTCAGCTACAGACATACTAAAGCTTAACTGCCACATGCACATTTGTCGGCTGTTTTACGAAATGACTCAGTGATGTATCTGAGTTAAAAGCACTCCTGACACTACATTCAAATAATAATATAAAAAAAAATAATCTGCATGTTCATATCTAGAAGAGTCACAAATTTTAAACAGAAAGATGTTGCGAAACCGCATCTGATAAGCTGAAAAAATTTTAATATCATTGCAAGTTTACCTCACAGCCACATTTTTCTAAACTGCTTTGGCTGCAGTGCAGCTTGGATAGCTACACCACAGTGCCTAGAATAGTCTCTGAGAGGCTTCTGGGAGATTTCTGGTAGAGTAATAGTTCTGCAATTACAGTAGGCTACAAACCTGCTAAAGTATGAATACCGACTTTGAGATGTCAGTAACTGGGCTCCAGTCAGTTCCCCCAGACCTCCAGACTTCACTCAGTTCCCCCTGAACTGCCACTACCCTGGCTTCCTCAAAATAACATCACGGTCGGGGCTGAAGTAGTAGAAAGCAAAGGGTCTCCCAGCTGTTTAAAATCCTAAACAAAAATTATTTAGGGACACATTTGATAATGTTCTCATACGGGTAAAAACCCTGACAATTAAACCGAAAACTGCAGCGTAACACCAAAAATGGGAGTGTTGGTGAAATTACTAAAGAATAAAACAGAACATATTCACAGGTAAGCAGCATGCCCCAGCTTAAAGATACCAGAATAGGAATGCAAGGTAAAAGGCTGGAGGGATATTCTCATCCATTAAAATAATGAGTCTGCAGAGGGAGGAACAGTTTTATTGCACCCTGCATCCACCCAAGCAAACATTCAGTTTAAGCTGAACAGGTTCTCAGATTTGTGGAAAGCCTTATCTACCCTACTTACGCCACAGAGAAACCAGTTCAAGTACTTCCATATTAATATGAAGCAAGCAACCTGGGAGGTTAAACCAGTTCTTAAGAATAGCCAGCTTCTCTGGCATAATGGAAAAGACTGTCCGTCCCAGGTATGCATAAACTGCAATTAAGATAGCTCTCTGCTTCCATCTACATGAATACTCATACTAAGAATCATTATGAGACCAGAGAAAGCCAGGCAAAAAGGCATCTTATTCATATGGTTTCACTAAGGACTACAAAACTTCATTGTCTCTTTCGCAAGTTCCCTGTATCCTGGAATAAACTGAAACTACCTTTCTTCATTCTTTTACTGAGTCTGCTTCAAAGTCACACTCACAGAGATAAGCTGAAATTGTAAAAATAACCGGGAAATCCACACACTCACCTCAGAAACATGTTGACTAATTCTAATGCTATTTGAGAAATACTTTCTAATATTTCTGATTAAAAAAAAAAAGACATAGCTAGTTTCTTGATTAGGTCAGTATCTGTATGTGTGTAAAGGTTAGAAATGTAAAGGGATCCCCATGGACCATTGCTACAGACAGGACAAGACTCCACTTGATAGGTACAGTTTCAGGACTGAAGACCATAAATACTAACTACTGCTCAAACATCACCATATGACTGAATAATAACTTTTACATATGGCCAGCACCACAAGACTTTTTCTGTTGCTGTGATTTCTCTCTCTCAGCTTTCCATTCTTATGTCTACTTTTCCAGCCCAGCTTTTAGTGCCAATGTAATTTTTTTTCCAATGGTTTAGCTTTTCTAAAAAAATGCAAATTATTTTCAAGGGTAACAGTAAAGTTTGCTACTCAACAAATCAACTGCCTCAAATACCAATCTCAAAGTTGGCAAGGAAAAAGCAAAACAAAAAATCACTAGTCCTTTTCACTGCTTTGCTGCTGTTGTTTTATGGAAGAAAATCAGTGGAGACCTTCACTAGCACTGAATAGACTTCATGTAGATAAACTTGTTCTCTTAATCTCCACAAACAAGAACCGGAGACTCCTATTTCCCAGCAAGACTAATCCGACTTCTGCCACATTTCAACACTTGATGTTGATAAAATTATCTTTTGAGCATATATAAACCACTGGTTTGTACTATATTTGGCTGTAAAAAGAATTCTTTGGGGGATCAGGGAAGTAGCCACTGCCTTCTGGATGCATTTTCTGATTTCCCTTGCTGGCTAGCTACCACCTTAACCTCATAAAGTTCTAAAAGGAAACTTTATTGAAATACTAACCCCTCAAAACCAAACCTGAATGGTATCTTAAGTAACAGAATTTTGGAACATTTTTAAATTTCTTGTCAGACTTTACACAGAGTTCTGTACAGTTGTTATACTTCAATAAAAAATTCCCAAGTCATTGACAATTTTGTCCAATCTGCAACTGGATACTGGGTAGGATCAACAGTTCAAATCACTCAAGTCACAGGCCAACACTATACAAACAAAAATTCCATCTCTTTCATTCTATAGCAGCTTACATGTGAATAAAGTAGTCTCACTAGAAAAGAAAGAGCTAATCTGTTGGTTACTTGGAAAAACAAGGAGCTAGGAATGCCTGGGGACTATGATCACTTGCTAGGTAAGCTACAGGCTTATTTTTCCCCCATTGGCACAACTGCTAGAGAGCACAAGAGGAGCATAACTAAGACAACTAGAGCAAAAGTACATGGAAACTAGCAGCATAGCAACAGATCTTCCCCCATCACTTCCCCACCCCCACCAATAAGCCTTCCTCTTTTCTCCTAGCACTGGGCCTCTCAGCCTTTTTTGCCAGGACTCACACACATCAACTTCCCCTTGAATTCTGTCAGCAAGGTAACTTTCATTGCCAACACCTGAAAAAGAAAGCACATGAAACTAAAAGCAGGCCAACCATACAACTGCAACAAATGTGCAAAGATTGGCAGAAATGTGAAGGAAAGAGAAACTGGGTTACTTATTCCAGACCTCTATGAGGCACTGGAGCACACTCTCCCCAGAAGCCTCCACCTTCTACACTTTCCAAAGTCACTACCAGTTCACCTCTAGCAACCACTGAATTTCACTTACTCATCCCCTTGTGACTTTCACAGAGAAACCTAACCTGTCATTCCCCAGTAACTTACTGATTGCCATCATAGCTTTAGCCAGCTCTGGCCTTGCACAGACTAAACTTTTTTGTCTGAAAGACAAAATCTCTGTTTCTCATCAACAATTGGTTGTACCCCAGAATTTTATGTACTGGATATTTTCTAGACAATTCTGCTTAGGGAAGGAGAAAGAAAACACCATCAAACAGACCCCAAACCAAATCAAGTCATACCAATAGATCAGCTGCTACAGAGCTACAAGTTTCACAGCTATGTTACATTCACTGATCAAATTGCAGAGTAGCTGCAGAGCCAGCTTCCATGTCCACATTTTGACAGTTCTGTAAACAATGACAGCACCTCAAGACGTTTATGGAACAAGCTCCAAACACTGAAATCGAAAAGGACAACTCTTAGGTTGATAGTATATTATCTTCACAGGTGAATTTTGTTTCTTGAGGCTCGAGCACTACTTAAAAATAACGGGAAAGCAATGCACAAAAGAAAGTTTCTGATCAGTAAGCCTGTCGAGCGCAGCAGGCAGGTTAGAGAAACGCGGCACTGACACATCGGAGCCTCACCGGAGGATGGGTGGGGGATCAGAGCAGCGGGCTGCACCAAGGATGCCGAGCCCGGGTGTATGACGGGGGTGGCGGGGGACGCACCGAGGTGCGCTTACCCTCCGTCGCTCTGCCGCAGGCCCCGGCCCCCGGCCGTGCCGGTCGCGGCGTCGCGGGTTTCTTTGTTCCCTCGAAGCGGGGGCAGAGCCAAGGCGGCGGCGGAAGAGCCCGTCCCGCAGCCCCGGGCAGCCCCCCACACCCTCAGCGAGGCCAGATGAACGGGAGCGGGTCCGCCAGACATCCGGCGACCCCGGCGGGGCTGGAGCTGGCCCGAGAGGCAGGGTGCGGTCCGGGCCGGGAAGGCGGGGCGAGGCCGCCCGCTCCCGCCGAAGCAGGACCGCGGCACGGGGCCAGATGCGGGAGACAGGACGGGACAGGGAGGGCGACGCACGGAGCCGCGTCCCTCCCACAGGCCCCGCTCGGGCGGGGGCCCGGCGGCGGCGGCACTCACCCAGGTGAGGAGGCTCTCCCCGAGCTCGGCCCGCTCCAGGCTCTCCACGTTGAACATGGCGCGATGCAGCC
>JAOEHY010024206.1:0-13522 GCA_025447955.1 Psilopsiagon aurifrons
TGAGGCTCAGAAAGTCCTTGGCCAGACCAAACATCACTAAGCCATAACTAAAAACATTGGTGTTATCCGCGCTGTTCTCAGGCCACAAGTCAAACACACAGCTCTGCACCAGCTACCGAGAAGGGGAAAAATGACTGCTACTGCTGAACCCATGACATCGGGTTTCTGTTGGACTTAGTCTGTATGAGGAAGAGTATTATTCAATTCAACCCTGAACTGTCTGCAAGTCTTCATCTATGCACAGATCATATCACATTCCTTGTCTGAACAAACACCACCCAGAAATCTCTCAGGCAGCTTAACAACCATGTTTTAATGTCCCAGATTAACAATTTGAAAAGCAAATGTTATATAAATATAGCAGTAACAGAGCTTCCCAAATTCACAAGACTTATATAGACCAAGCAAGCAACATAAATCAGGAAAAAAAGTTTTAATGCCACTTATGTTGTCAGAAATGTCCAATTCCATTTTGAAAAGATACTGATACATTAAATGGGTCTGTCAGAATGCATAGACAAGTGAAAATCTCATGTAATTGAATATCTCTGTTTGTGCTGGAGCTCCGTTTGATCTTATCAGGACTGATTTATCAGTTGACATCAGAGAAGTCTGCACTACTGTTGGAATAATGTGGTGCCTTTTATTATCTGTGTAAGCACATATGGTATCTCACAAAAACCAAGATGAGAAGAGTGTTTTACTACTGTACATCACCGATGATCCATCTGTTTGCAGCGAGTGTGGCAGATTACCCAACAAAACAAACTCTTCTAAGCAGACTTCATTTTGGAATTTTGATTTAAGGAAAAGCATAACCAAGCAACTTATAGAATGGGAAAATGCCTAACACTGTGGTCAGGCCATCTCCTGCCACTCAGTGGTGAGGTCTATGACAGAGCATGATGCTTTTATGTGAAGGGGATAAAGTGAAGAACTGCTTGTGGTATTGCTCACAAGCTGTTAGAAGAGGGTTTTTTTCCCAGGGGAAAATCTCCATTACTGTTTGCTTCCTTCTTCTGATCTTTTTGAGGTCAGTGTGAATCTTTGTGGTTTTGGGGACTTCTTCTGTCTTCCCATTTATGAATATTTGCAGCCATTTTGTTTACTGGGGGCTGTGAGAACTTTGGAAAACTTCACATTGTCGTCTTGAGAGCCCTGCAGGTATGCACAGGCTGCAACTCCAAGGATACCAAAGAACTGCTGAGGCATGGACGGAAAATCTTCAAATAACAGAAAGTCAAATTTAAGCTAAAAAAAAAAAATAACAAACCAGGAAAAACTTTCTGGTCCTTCATCCGTGTGCAGCTGTGAAATAGATAGCCAAGGGAAACAACAGTAACTCCATTGACTAGAGAAAAGGTAAAGATAAGCCAAAGTGTACACGAGTGATTTTGGTTCATGCCTTGTTACATATCCTACAGTACTTTAGGTCAGGCTAGGTCTACATTCAGAAAGTTCTGCTGATGCCCTAAAGGACAAAGGAGCTGCCAGACAAATTTGGCCGAAAGTAAGCATCTCCTATTTACCTGGTCTGGATCTACACGAGGGGCTCTCTAAGTGAAGCTGCATGAATGTTTGCAGACAAGGTTTCAGCAGTTCAACCCTTCGGGATAGCTGAGCTCACAGGTTGTAATGCTAACCCATGAATAAAACCAGTGAGACTATACATTGACTTACCAGCATGGTACACCAATTTTCCCTTTATTAACACAGTGGCAAAAGTGTATCTTGCTTTATGCAGCCCTGCAATTCATCTTCAGCAGAACTACAGCTTTGGTTTTGCACATGAACAAATGCCAAGCCCTGGCATTTTAACATAATCATTTTTATCTAGTTGTGATTTTAGCAAGACTGGTAAATGTGTACACATTTTACACATAAGCAATGAAACACTGGTGAGAGCTTACGAACACAGTGATGAATTTATAATCTAAAGCCAAGCTACAGTGTAGTAATGTAACAAGACTTCATCATTCTTTATGCAGGCTACAGAATGTCAATAGGCTGCTTCGTAAAATGATGAATGTTTGCAGTAATAATTTCATGGGTTGACTGCAATTTAATAGCTTTTATTTCCAATACAAGTTCATGAAGGATATCAGTGGTAAACAGGTTCTTATGAAACATGTTCTGTCAGAATTGCTATTAAGCTGTTGTTGGTGTCTTTGTTCAGTTTTTACACGCTTTAATGTTTATATGATGATCTGGTTTCATAAAACTTTATGTGCCACTTAAAAGCTGGACATTTGCAATGGCTTTACTGAATATTCTTATTGATCAGTTAGGAGATGGCATGACTTTGGGTTGCACCAGTTTTATGCTTGTCCAATACAAATTACTTCTGAGTGGCTTTTGATTTAAGCACTGCGAATCTATAGACACTTTCATTCTTTCCCTCCATCTGCCTGTGTGTTTGTGGTGTCAGAGGGTGTCACATTCACTTCCCAAGGGATTAATTTCCTAGTTATTCAACAGGGATAAAGCGAGCAACAGCATCCTACACACTGACATGCCAATGTGCTCAGCCTTGACCCGCCTCTAGGGCAGAATGGCTAATGCATTCCCTCTGCTGCTGCCTCTCTAATAAGAGCACTGAGAGGAGTGAAAATCACTGCTATTGGCACTCTTTCGCTAAGAAACGGACCTCAGATCTTTTACTTGTGATTTGAACTAGTGACCTAAAGACTTTGTGTGCCTTTATAGAACCACTGAGATATCCAGGTTCAGCATTTAAAATACATATTCATTTTATATTCAGTATGTCCAGGACACAGCGAATTCAGTGATATATTCATGGATTTGTTTTCAGTCGCAAAGCTGGCCGGGGCAGTAGTTATTGGCCATTGCCACTCCTCCCTTACATCACACACTCTCCATTGTGTATCAACAATTCGTTGTGCAGTGAACCCTATTTAAAAATGGAGTGCCATGGAGAAAATTATATGGGAGAACAAAGCAAGAGCTTTGTAAGCCAATGCTGATGCCAAGAGACAAATAAGTGCAACCATGTTCTTTGCACTTTCTCTGATGAAGCTGGTCCTAAGTATTTCTAAAGTAGCTATACTGGATAGTACACAAATCATGTTTACATTCCAAAGCTTGCAGGAAAAAACCTATAGAACAAAGTAACAAATCATTCTGCAACTGTCGTAAACTTCTCCTCTATATGCAAGCAAGCAAAAAAGTAATAAACAATAAACTGTTAAATTGGCAGTGAGGAGCAATGTACGACAATGGCAGCGGGAAACTGACCTGAGTTCTGACTCAACTCTGTGCGAGCCATTTACAAGCGCTTCAATTTCTCCTTTAAAATGTAGGTAAAGAAATAAAAATCACCTTTCACTGTTAAGAAACTCTGAAGGAGATGAAAGGATTTATATACATGCAAATTACTGTGCTTACTCATTTATATTAGGAAAATGTTACTTTTCCATTAGATGTTTTGCTTTGTTCAGAGGAAAGAGATCCATATCTTGACGTAACAAACCTTATTCAGCCCACTCAGATAACCAGAACGTGTGATTCATTCACGGTGTGCAGCAGCATTAAGCTTTGCAATAGCTTTGTCTATGCCCCATGGTGAGATGGGCTATGACCTCAAAATCTGGCAACCTAGGGCATGACTTGAGCTTGGATGGGAGATCTTTATGAATGCATGTTATATGGCCTTTTTGCTTCAGTAGGCGTCACATCTCCTTAAATCACCATTGAATTAAGACCTTCAGTTGGCATTAGGAAGAAGTGAGCTTTTGGAGGTGTCCTTTATCCAATAATAAAGTAATACCAGGAACCCAGCAGCATGGGCAGACTTCATTTTCTGAAATGATGTTTCACCAGGGGTGCGTGTAGGGCTCATAACCCTTATTAGCTGCAAAGCAACATCAGGTACTTCTTTTCTTTAAGAGAAACACCAAATATGACAAAGTCTTCTCCACTTTTTCTTATCTTAATCCCTTTCGGATTTCTACACCTCCCAGCTGTAAGACTAGCCAGCCTGCTAATGCTTACACAGTGTGCCTGGCTAGCCTGTTGCTTAGTATTTCAGAGGTTGATATCCATTCTCTCTTGGTCTATTCCATTTTTATTGCTGCCTTTCATCTCCACTCCTATCGGCAAACCTTAGATTTCTTCCTCCCAATCCACTTTGATGTAACGCCATTCACTAAATGACTCAGCAGTTACCAACCACTAAGGTCCTGTTTTCAGGGCAGCTTTTCAGATAAGGTCCTGTTTTCAGGGCAGCTGTTTTAAGCTGTCTGAAGTAGGATTATCAGTAGGGCCAGTCCAGAAACATTTGCGGGCTGTGCATTCCAAGTAGGTGCACATTGCCTACACAGTATCTCAATTTACTATTCAGCATCCTCTAACATGATGAATAGTAATACTACCAATAGTAAAAATGAGCTGTTCCTACTCTCATGAGGACAAGAGGTTGAAAAATTGGGCAGATAATCTTCCACAGTAGTTACAAAGTGCTAAAGACAACAGCAGGAAGGGGAAAACAGTCTCAGCCTTTTTGAAGTGGGTTTCTGACCTCCTCCATCCAGATGCTCATCTCAACCCTAGTGCATCAGAATAGTCTCAGAGCTGCTAACATTAGCTGCTCACAGATGGGAGGAGTGAATCTACCCTCTCTGGTGACATCCTGCTAACTTAAGATGTGCCCATTGGGCTGGAGACAGAAAAACACTGGGGAAGCAGTATGGTAGCTCTGGATCACCTGGAAATCCAGCAGTGGAGGGAGATGCTCTGAGGGCACAAACACCAGGGAATCATGAGCAGAAGTTTGTAAAACAGTCTGTATCTGGGCTACAAATCTATAATGCAACAAATTTTCATTAAAAAAAATGTCATATAAATGTAATGTGTGGTCAGGTTTCATCTAGTGATACTTATTTCCTCATTTTTCTGTTGTTTATGTTTTAAAAGGTAGTAGATGTGCTCAGTATGCTTACAAGGGTAATTAATGCCTACGTGTCATTTCCAGTGACTTGCATTTGGCATCCAAAAGCACATCCTGTTCTACGAGTTCTATAAATTGTATACATTACCAAAGACTTCCCTATAGAAAGCTTGGGTTTTGGAGCAAATAACGCTTAGCTGCTTAACACTTGCTATACAAGTTGCTGAGCTTGCTAGTTCTTTCATAGCAAGCTCAAGAGAGGTCTAAAATCCAACCTAACAAAGAACAAGCACCTGCAAAATATTCAGTGTCTGTTAAACCAATCGTACTGACTTAGGCTCCTCTGGATCCACTGGTGAGGTTTTTGCAGAGACATCAGAAAGATGGCACTCCTCACTTTTCCCTCCTTAGACTTGCAAAGTATTTGTATGCTATGGCTGATGGCTTCCTTGAGATGCTCAGATGAAAATTAACAAGGCCATCCATGACAGGGTTTTCTACATTTTGTGTGACTGTACATATCACTTTTGAGGTTGGAGACGGGATTTATACTTGAGCTTTGAACCCAGCTATGAGAAACTGTGTTTGTCTGCATCAGTGATGATATATGTCATCACAAAGGATTTGGAACATGAAATGCATTAGTGGCAAATGTAAACAAATCTTTCAAAAGGATAAATGCAGATGAATATATGGAGAAATAGTGCCATGCCCCTTAGTTGCATGGAGATCCACGTCTGGAGTTAGAAAGGAAGTTCTGTATTGGTTGCCATCTGAAGTAGATTCTGAACTGAATCCAAATGTGAGAGGTTTCATCTTCTCCTTCCCCACATCTGCTTTCATGGATGAAATTCTGTGAAGCAGGTGTCAGCATCATTGAACCCAAGGCTACATCCCAAATAGGCTTCAGGCTCGGACTCCCTACCCCAGAGCAGCAGAGTTGTGAATGCTGACTCAATGTGCCAGAAATGCCACTAATATTGCGAGCAAAGTGGGATTGCTTCTGTCAGCTGTGGGGCTTATTTATGGGACTTCAAACTGATCGTGAAATTACAGCAGCTTTGAAAAGCTAGCCTTTAGTAGCTGTAAAGTTAGATAAATGTATTGCATGAGACAAGTAAATGGTTTGGTAAAGATCTAAATAGCTGGTGTTTGGGTCAAGACCTTAAGTGCTGTTAAGAAACTGAGTTAGTGAGTTAAGAGTTCAGCAGGACCAAAAAACTACGAGTAAAAACACCTAAATGAGTCCTAGAAACAGTCCTGTCTCAGGAGATGTAAGTCTTCATGGGCCAAGTGACCCACCAAGCAAGGACTCTGAGAAACTCCTATCCATGACTGAAATTGCTGAACACATGGACAGTTGTTAACCTCAGTTAGAAGTTGTGAAGCTGTTAAGCTGATTCCCTCTGCCAAACCTTTGGGACATATTTTGGGCTAAAAAAAAACTGCCCTTAGAAAAGAAGCCTGAGGCCATTTGACATGGATAAAAAATGGTTTTCAAGCACATGCGACTTCACTGACTTCTCTTTCGTTCTTAGTGCCAGCAGGAATTTGACAAATCAGTATGATTCACAAGTATCAGCCCATAGACTTGTGGGGTTTGTATTTTTATTAGGAATATATATGTGCGCTCCTTTGTCCTCTCCTCAGCTCATTTTTCTCACAGTAGGAATTCTCTCACCATATTCGGGGCGGAGGCACATCAGCACAGTACCACCTCCAGTGACTACCAATGGGCTTTCCAACATGAAGCTGATGAAACCACAGGTCTGGAAGAAATAAATGGGAGAACGGAAGCACTGCTCTGTTCCATCGTGCCACTCGCTTTGGAAATCATTTCTCAGGCAATGATTCCAAGAGGAAAGAGCCCCATCTCCCCTGCTGCTGCAACAGTGGTGCCAAGCTGGCTCTGCAGCTCCCGCAGGATCAGCCTCCTGCTGGGGCATCAGAGCAGGCTGTGATAGCAGGCTGGGGCAGCCAGGTGGATGGGGGTAATTACTCATTAGCAGCGAGGGAAATGTCCATGGAGAGACTGCTTTCCAGCAATTCTTTGCCTTGGAGTTGTCCTGTAGCAGTCACTACACTGGAGGCCTAACTTATTGCTCCCCTTAGGATAAGTATTTCTGCCAGGGGAATGATGTTTTCGCCCCACAGTCCAAGAGAAAACAGAAGATGGGCACCAGCTTCACCTTTAGTCAGTTCTTTCAAGTGTCGCCACTCTCAGTGTGTGCTTCTCTGCTGAAATAGTCCTTGGGCGCTCCTGAAAATTTCACTCAGTCACTTCCCATGCTTTGACAGGTCTTTTTGTTTGTAGTCTGGTGTCACCGTTCCATTCTTTGTACTGATTTATGCAGTGAGTCGAAAAGGCATGTTACCCTGCAAGCTAAAGGTGGCACAGGCTGTTCTCAACAACATCACTTTAACATAAACCTATACAGATAGAGCTTTTGTTGTTTTGTTTTCAGCTGCAGGGAGCTCTCCTGGTTTTGCTGTTGCTGCTACAAAGTGTGTGGCTCTCCGAAACAGCTCTGCCTGCTAGAAGCTTGCTTTCAGGAGATGGGAACTGGCATTTAGCATTCATTCCAGTACAAGACTTTAAAGGAAAAGGTACTTTTTATTCTCATTTTCACATGCAGTTTTTTGTTTGCCCTCCCAGACTGAAGACAAGGCTAAAATTAGACACTTGCCAGGCAAACATGCCACTTCACTCGCACGAATGTTGTATTATGCTTCCATCACTTAGGGCAGACATTTTCCTTTTGACCATGTCACACGAAGACCTACACGAAAATAAATGACTGTCTTTTTTTGACTGAATTTGTCGGTGTTTTTTTCTATTTTCTTTTTTTCAAATGTGTTTTCCTTTTAATAGGAAAAGGAGGATAGAAAGAGGGAAATAAAAATGAGTCAGAAAATGATGAATGACATCTAAATGAGCTGCATGGGAAAGTTAGAAAGTTCCAAAAATAAGGGAGGTGAATTAGGATCACATGTGCTGAGTGTAGTAGAATTAAAGCAAGATGTAGATTAGAAGTTCACATTTCTGGGTATAACACAAGGGAAGTGATAAGTGGAACTAAGATTTGAGGGAGCAGCAATGTATGTTAAAGTTAATATTGGTTGAAGAGAGAAAACCAACAGCTAGGTTGAGTTTGTTTGGACTGAGGTAAAGAAGGAACGAAAGTGATTTCTGGCTGTGATTTACCTTCCACAGTAATGCAGACAATCGAGGATCTGAAAAAGCTGCTGCACTGATGACAAGGCAGGAGGATATACAAGAAATTGCTGTATTCTACTTGCCTGTCTTTGCCACTGAGTGCATGAGTCCTGGCTGATGCCTCAATGGTACGGCTTCAGTGCAGATATGAAGGTGCAGGAGGAAAACAAGCCTGGGCTCTGAAAACCCATGAAGTGCTCAGGGAGCACATGTCCAACAATGAATCAGGTCTTTTTTAAGTCAGAAAGAGCAACCTTGGTCAGGGAAGGGAATTACTTTCATTTATTTTGTAGCTGGATGACAGCTCTGTTTAATCTATGATTAATGTAAAACCATCAGACAATATTTTCAATCATCTCAGGTGGTTAAATGAATGCTTTTAAGTCCGTTTTCAGTGCAGAAAAGAAGGAGGCCTGGTTTTCAAATGTGATGACTTCACTGAGGCTTATTGGTGCTTTGTCAGTTCCCAGCTACCTGCCAAAATACGGATTTAGAAGCCCAGCCATAGTCAGTCAAGTACAAAAAGTCTGGCCACGAAATCTACCCTCATTGTCTGGGTGCTGTAAGACTTTAGTGCAAAGCTTTGGAGAAAAATACAGTACAACAACTTTTTGCTTGTTGTTGAACTGGCTGGACTGATTCAGGTGGATATTCTATGCCTGCATTACACCACTTTATCAGTACATGGTGTGCAGCAAGACTCTGATCATTCACTGTTCCTTCTGAACAGCTGGGTTGTCTCTCCCCCTGCTAAGTCACTTTGAAACTTTCCCTTGTTAAAAATGTAGGATGCATTTATTTGTGAGATAAATTAAATTATCAGTCCTTGTTGACTCATGGCTTTTTCACTTCTTTGGCAAAAGCTCTCAGTTGAAACAAGAATGTAGGAAGCTTTTTTTTATAGTATTTCTAAGGTTTATCTGAAAGTGGTGCCCAGTTCAACACTTTTTGATATTAGTCTGTCTGAAAATCATCAAAGAACATTCAGCCAGTTAAAGTTAACAGCAGGTGTGCTGAGGGACCAAAGAAAGGAAAAGAATTTACTCCTTAGGAGACAAGGAGCATTGTATACACTGTTATTCTTTGGCAAATTATGAGATGATACCTTACTTACACGTTCCTAGCAACACTGTAAAGGACCTCATGGGAGTGATGAAGCCAGCTGCAGAACTGCCTTATTGAGCATGATGTATTTGATCAATGAAAAGCTGGCAGCTTCATACTACGAATTACACTGGTGTTGCTGCATCTGGGCACGTCTTCTATGATCCTGTCAAGGTACAGATTAACATCTTGCTTTTAAATCTCGGTATTTGACCAGCTCTTCACAAAAGGGCCAGGGGAAAGTGAAGTGCCCCAGAAAAAGGAAATAAAGAAGTAATTGTCCTGTAAATATCTGAGAGAGGATTTTGATAAAGACACCATCCACACAAGTGCACTAAAAGCCATGCTGAATATTCTTCAGTGTGTCTAGCTACAGGATGAAATTAAGTACCAGTTGAACAAATGGTTTACCCAAGACACAATATCCATGTTCCAATACCCGGATTAGTACTTCAGTTTACACGAGGCAATCCCTGAGGTCCACTTTGTAACTGTTTCCCATCATCTAGGGATTTCCTCTGGATTAATTAAAAGATTACTGTCTGGAAATCCTTTGAATTTCCTTTCAGCAGCATAAGGAAGCAGTGAAGTTATTTGCCCAATTAAAGACCTCTGTTTGACTTTCCACCCTTATTTTAAAAGCGGTGATTTGGCAATACAGATAAATGAATATTAATGACAGTTGTCCGCCCTTCCTTGGCTTATCTGTGCTTCATCCTTGGCTGCTGCTGTTATGATCATTTGGGATTTTATTTGTATTTAAACTTATGTAAATGGTCATGCAAATTGGACCCGGTGTTGCAGTTCCTGACATGCAGCCTATAAAACCCTCATTCCAGAGATGCTTCTTATTAAATGCACAAATGTGAAAACCTTTCTCCTCACAAAGTCCTCCCTAGACAGAGACCTACTGCTTTCCTTCACAGATTTCTATCAGAGGATCTTTCAAACAGCTAAGTGCTTTTAAATCCTACTATTGTCCACACTTGCTACAAATAGCTTAGCCAACTTTGAACAAAACACAGTCTTTCCACTGGATTATGCATTGCAAAAGGCTTTGGATTATTTTGTGTGACTGGACCCCTTATTTATAACAAGAAGATTATGGTATTAAACAATAAAGAATTTTTGGGCTCCTGAAGGCTCAGATCTTTTAATTAATTTGCTCAGAACTTCAGGATGGAAGGCTCCAGATAATCTTCTCATGCAATTGATACCATAGTAATTGGTACATTCTGAACACTTTAAAAAACACTACGCGCAGCCCCTCTGATACTCTAGGTGGCAAAACAAGTCCCACTCACTTATGGTGCGTAGACACTGATGGCAGCACTGAGGCTTCTAGTTTAAAAAACAAAACAAAAAAGCTCAAACACTTGAGAACTGATACATTTAAGAACTAGTTATTATTCTGTTATTATCAGCATTTACATAAGGCCATCTGTCTCACAATCTTTCCATTTATTCGTGGCTGTTTACCCATGGGATGGGTAACTTGGATGAGTTTTGCAATGGTAGAAGACGGTCCCCAGAGAGAAATTCATCACACAGGAGGTTCCACAGGCATCAGACTGATAAGGTTATATTTTTTGTGAAGTGCTGTCCCTTGGTTGACTGTCTTTGGCTTTTTCATTCTGAGCTCAAGGTGAAATTTCTGCTATGAGTGGACATTTATCACACCCCCTGATGTGTGCATTGTCACGTTGTTAGGATAGGAGCTTAAATGGTACCATTTACCATTAAAAGACACAAAAATAGCGTTGCTCACCTTTGTGACCACTTGTTTTCTTTACATTTGTAGGAATTGAGCTATTTTTTTAGACAAGATTGAAGATTACTGAAATTGGCCAGCTAGTTGAAGTCTTCTCAGTGGAGGGACTGCTCATATGTAACCTGATTAGATCAGTACCTACAAAGGGATAAGTACTTGAGCAGTTGCAGGAAAGGATGGGTTGTTCTTTTTTCTCCAGGAGAGCCAACTACTTATCTATGGCACCATTAAATTCGGCTCCAGACCCCTATCTCCGTAGGAGTTTTGGTCCAGCCTCACTTTAATGGGCATAGGACAGTAGCCTCAAGGAATTTCTATTTACTTGCAGTAACTCACTGCTGTGCTGCGCAATCTGCACTGCTTCGCACTGTCTTCTCATATTGTAATAGCCAGCCACCTCAGAGTGATTTGAACTGTAAATAACTGCTGGGGCTTATCAAACAAGGAACAGTGTGGAGGATGATAAAACTGTTATTGTACTCGATACTCTGAGAACTCCAGGTCAAGCCTCACCTCCAGGGAGGCAACTACCTTCTCACAAGAAACAACAACAGCTCCCTTCCCTGAGACAAGGATCCGTGCTTTGAGAACAGATGGTGCTGCTTTTTATGCCAAGCATTCTGCACTTCACTGTTTATTAAATTGGCCAGAGAAGACCATAAGACCAGCTTTGAAATAATACATGTGAGCTGTGATGTATGCACTGTTCTTGCTGAACCCCCGTTTACTCTGAGGACCTTTTATGCTGTTAAGGAGCGGAATATGCACATGAATGGAAATCAGGCCTTCTGTGATTTTTCCCCCAGCTGGTTTGTTTTTAACTCTGTTTTCATTTTATCCCTTGCTTCTTTTTATTTGTATCATTCCTGGAAGATTACAGCCATTGTTTTATTATGCCCCCAGTACAGATGGTGTCAGTGTCTAACGCTGATGGAGAGGAAGCACTACTGCTTTGACTTCATGTCTTTCTGGCAAGCCTTTGGAATCCCTCCTGTGACTTAGACACATAGCTGTTTACGATTGCTCTACTTCCTCCTAAAATAAGTGCCAAAACTCCAGTGTCTTCACCACTAGCATGCCTGTAGTTTCCAGCAGAGAAGAAAGCAAACATTCTAGCTTTCCCTTGACTCATTTCCCCATCAGCTACCCAAGGTACTGGAGACCCCAACATGGGTTACAAATACTTGCTTTTCTAGAGGGAGGAATTGAGATATTTAGATGGTTGGTATTTCTTAGGATTCAGCCAGTCGCTACCGTACTCATCTTCTCAGTTTCACCTTTTCAGCACTGTAATATACCACAGTATTATGATCCACACAGAAAAAAAGAGGCCAAACCGAGTTAATGTCTGTGAGCCTGCAGGCTCTGGAAAGAACAATTCCTATTATTGATTTGGGCTATTTGATATTTTTATGTTTAAAGATTGCTCTGAAAGGAATGTACAACCCTGAAATAGAAGTTTAAGGCACTTCACTACGGCCTCAAGAACTTGACAAATGCAGTTATGCATAACCTGTAATCACCATCTACAGGGGGGCCAACTCTACCCTCAGCTGTGAAAAATCACACACCATGTTTCTTTATGAATGCCTGCAATTGCAGTGGCAAGGCTCCTGAGAGTGGCAATATGAGCAAAGGCAATGGAGTTCCGGCCTGTGAGTGTTCACTGCCAAAAGACAAAAGTGGTTTAACAGAGCCTATGCCCTCTGACCACTTTTGCATTCACTGCCTGGGCTTCTCTTCTTTTTCCTTTTTTTTTCCTTGAAATAAAAAGGCAATGCCTTGCGTTGCATAAAATCCCATGTTTGTGGTTTCAGTTTGAAGACTGAAAACAGACAGCGTTACAAACACATCTCAGTACAACACAGCTCCTTCAGTAAAGAGATCCCAAGCCTGCAAAGATCAAAGTGGCGAAGAAAATGTTGAGTTGGGGAAGTTGTTCAGTGGTCAAAGTCTGAGATTTACAAGCCAGCATATCCTGTATAATCAACTAAGGTTTTTTACAGTTGGTTACAAAGTCACATTGGCATCGCTTAGACCAGAAAAAGCTGAGCACCTTTCCTGATACTTTCTTGTTATGCAAAACAATTGTTAAAGTTTTTTACAACTTTCTTTTTTCTTTTTTTTTCTTTCATTTTACATCAATTCATCTACAGCTTTCTCTCCAAATAATGGCATTCCCATGGAAACCTTTCTTATCCTCAAAGCTTTAGGAAAAATGTAGTGAATGGGAAAACAATATGAAACTCTTCCTTTGGATCCAGATTCTGCAAACTCTTGAGCACCCTTGATATTAACTGATCGATACAAGAACATACAATACTCAGCTTGCCACTGGAAAAGATCTGCAACCTACAGAATCACATCCTTTGTTTTAACATTAAAGTAGCTCAAGTAATGCACATTTAGTCAAATAATGTCCCCGAATTACAAATTATATGATTGATTCATAGAATCATAGAATAGTTAGGGTTGGAAAGGACCTTAAGATCATCCAGTTCCAACTCCCCTGCCATGGGCAGGG
>JAOEHY010024206.1:14413-24627 GCA_025447955.1 Psilopsiagon aurifrons
ACTTGTTCCAACAGTTCCATGTCCTTTTTATGTTGAGGACACCAGAACTGCACACAATACTCCAAGTGAGGTCTCACCAGAGCAAAAAAAATTAGTATCCAAAAAACCACAAAATGTTTACTTGCAAAGTCTTAACCGTTTGTCTTTTTACATGAATATTCACCAGAATGTCCAATAGCTTTCCTGGAAGAATAGCGCTATTTTACTCTGTGGTTAGCTACTAAAGCATTCAAATAAATTGCTGAATGTAAAATAAATGCAAGACTTATTGTCTAGGGGAAAATACTGAAGGAATAAGTATGTCATGTAATGGGATGAGAAGACTCCTGATAAAGTTCTGGAGGAACAACTTCACTTCCTTCTTCCTTCTGAACAGTACACCACTCTGTGTACAGTGTGACATGTGATTTTAGAGAACATAGCATCAGCTTATTTTTACTTATTGCCAGCACCATATGATGGGATCCATACATTCACTTAAAATACAAACCTATTGGAAGTGATACTTAACTCGATCATTGTCAACATAGTCATGCAAGAAATAACCAGTTAAAGCTCCATACCTCACTTTCTAAACATGTCTGTGTTGGTCCAGCTGTGAGGAAACTATATTCAGAGATTTATTAAATCACTTCAGGTAACCAGATGAAGTTTGATGGAATGAACAAACATGATCTCAGTAAAACACAGCAGAGTCTACTATGTATCTGTAAAGATTCTCTTATGATTGTAATGTTTATATTCTGTGAATATACCCAATTTCTTATTACATGCCTTATACTCACAAATGCTGTAAGTGAAGGAGATCAGAGTCCTTGCTAGATGGTTGTCTTAACTAAAATTTGTTCACAAACGTTTTGGTTTCTGCTTTTCTGTCCTTGTTATAACAAACATCTTCACATCTGAAACAATAAAATGCCGTGCATTCCCATGGACAAACCCAGGGCTTAAAAAAGCTCGGAAAAGATTTTGCACACTTCATATGTCAGACAAACTTGTACAGCTCCAAATTGCAACTGAACATCACAAATTCCTTTTGGTCTATACATGCACATTCACTAAACTTGTCTGCAGTTCTTGAGTAATATTGGTACAATGCTATGCAGCCACACAGGAAACAGGAGATTGAGAAGACAAAAGCAAGCAAAGACAATGAGAAGCTTGCATGCAGATTCCAAAGCTGTTTCAGTCATGGGAATGCAAACACGGGTCAGTCTTGGTTTTCAGTAAGATGTAATGAAGTGATTCATAATACAGAGGCCAAGTACAAATTAGCATGGTATTACAATGACATGGACAGTGAAAATGTTACCAGGTGACAAAAAAATCTCAAATTACTCCAGTATCATCTGCATCAATAAATGAATAAATATGAATATGTGCTTTGGGCATCATGTGCAGCCTCCCTCCCTCTGACTTCTTGCACAGAAAAGCTTAAACATCATTTACTTTATCTGATAGTCTTATACTTCTTCTTATGCTCAATAACTCTGTGCTCCTCCCTGCCCCTGATTCCCACAGAAAGATGGAAGATTCCACCAAGAAAATCCAGTCACATTAAACTGAA
Source organism: Psilopsiagon aurifrons (assembly GCA_025447955.1). NCBI lineage: Eukaryota > Metazoa > Chordata > Aves > Psittaciformes > Psittacidae > Psilopsiagon > Psilopsiagon aurifrons. The sequence goes on from JAOEHY010024206.1 coordinate 15,981, forward strand.
TGACAAACAGAAGCGATTTTCATGTAACAAAGAATTTGCCCAAGAGGTTTACTTCCTATGGACACCAGTTCTGCAACAAACCATCCAAATGACAAGGGGGGAAGAGAAGGGACACTGTCTTTTCTGTGACTATATGAAGTGGTAGGTCTGCTTAAAAAATGCAGTCCATTATCAGGCTGAGTTCTCTCCACTTTGCTTGGTTCCCAAATTTATGGCTCCTAGGAGAGTTTCAAAGGGTGAAGCCTTAAGCTTTGCCTCTGTTCTCGCCCCCGTGTGTCAGGCATCCCCTCCTCCCCATCAGCACCACTGGCTGAGGTGATATCCCACAAACTCCCATGCTTCAGTGCTGCAGGAAATATTGCACATATTACTGCTGCTGCATCCTGCACAAGCTGCTTTTTACATCTCCTGGGTCCTGGTGAATGGCATGATAATAAAGTCTTTTTCTATAGAGTGCTTGAATATTTCCTACACTTACTCAGAAATCCTGGACTCAACTAAGCTGTAATTGATGGTGATGGCAAGATAAATTACAGTCTGCATCGAACTTAAAATATCCAAGCTATAGATTATGTTCATGACTAATGCAGCTTCAAAATAATATCAATATGGTTCCAGAGGCATGATAAATATCAAGACTAATACTGACAATCTAATGCCTGAGGTGGCTTTTCGGTCTGGCTTTTTAGCACAAGGATTGCGAGAGGAACATAAACTGAATTCTTCAGCTGCACTTTTTTCTTTCATGCATATGGACATTAAGCAGTCAGAGGCACAGAATTTCATTTTCAAATCAGTAACTTTGTCATTTGGTCACATACTAGTTCATCATGAGTAGCATAAATTAGACTCACAGTTTGGTATTCACCTTAAAACTCATGATGAAAACAGTTTCTTCTTTTCGCTTACCATCACTATGTGGATGTTTGCAATTCTGTACAGTCAGTGCTTTGAACAGCAAAACAACATATTGAAAATATATTTTTAATAAATATCTCTTAAATAATAAAGATTTTACCAGCTCTGCATGGGAAGTAATGACACAAGTTGCAATAATGAAAATAAGCATCTGGTGTGATGCGCATACTAGAATGATTTTAATGTACCTTGTCAAGATACTGATTTAGCATGAATTCTTGGGTGAATATGACATCTATTGAAACATCAGTGTTCCCTATTTGTTATTCTTCTAGGTCTACCTTTTAGATTCCTCAGTAAGCAGGGACCATAAATAGCATCAGGATATAAGACGTTAGAGCAAACTTAAGTAGCTGTAAGATATTAAACCAAGACATCTTTCTGGGTCAATAGTTAATTAATTCTTTATCATGGCAACAGGCTATATTTTCTGCTTAAGTTGCCATACTGTCCAGACGAGCTTGTCCAAAGAACACAAGCTTTTCATCACCAATGATCATACAAGTACCTAATTAATTAATTACAAGCATAAATGTCATTATTCTGGTCAAACCCTACTATAGAAAAATATGTTTCCATTAAGTCCTCTCAAATTTTTCCTTGGGTTTTTATTTTTCCCTCTCTCTTTTAAAATACCTCAACCATGCCATCCCTTCCAAACACCTTAGCTTTAACTCTGCATCTCTATCTGCACTCTATCAGAATGTCAAGACACACCATTGGTAATCTCAATGTAAACCGCAATTGTTGTAAAACAGGGAAAATGTTCACTTTTGGCAAATCCAGAAAAGATGTTAAAACAGTCACCGAAGTCAGTTGATACTGAATCACCACTGTTTGATATGGGTGCAAAGTATTCCTAAAGATCTGACAAGTGTTACACCGTTCAGGTCTGGGAATTACAACTCAGTGTCACGCCAGAAGTTTCTTTGTATGGCATTAAGCTGGAAAAGGAATCATTAGGAGGTGAATAAAAAACTACTGTATTGTATACCATTGTGCATAGGTCTCCAAAATGTTAATCTCTGGTAAACTTCATCCTCCAGCGGAACTAAAGGGTTTGTCATGTGGCTAAAAGTGTGAGGGTATGTTTTGTAAATTGTTTCCCTAGTGGGGTACCAGAAAACAGAAAATAGCATCAAGATTTCACATTTGAAACGGATGCTTCTGAAGGGAGAAGTCTCAGAGTGGAAAATGTCTTTGTAGCACCATTTTTGTAATTAGTTTAGGGCAAATTTCAGGAAGGAGTGGTTTTAAACATTAACTCGTGCATGTGTATGCTTATGTCCTCATACACATGGAGAGAATAGAAACAGCACACACCATTATACCAACATCCAAACAAGCCTGCGTGTCCTTTAGAGCCTGACACCCCCGAAGGTGTGCCATTTTTAAAAGATGCTTATGCGTAGTTATGCTTGGGATTCATGTCAGAGAAAACCTCAGCATGGAAAGAATTACAAGACATTTCCTTTAGCAGTCCCTGGGGTCATCCTGAACTTTTGGGTCTTTGCATGCAATCCATGTGACAATTTAGTGACCATAGTTGGGTTTTTCTTATCCTCTTGGGTTTTTCTCCTGGAAGATTATTCTGAGGGGGGAACACTGCTTGTTAAATTACCAAACTTTTTAAGAAGTTATCACTTGTTACATGACTTCCATAAAGCCATATAGTATACTTCCAAGAGAGGTTGTCATCAACTTCTGAAAGGAGGCTGGCCACAAACTGCATCATATCCTACCAGCAGCTGGATATGTTGTAGGGATGCAGTACCTACGTGAGCAAGTGCAGTCTCTCTAGCTTCTGTGTTCTGCTTCTCCCCCGGAGGAAGAAGCTCTCTCATCCATTCAAAGACTGAAACCAGATCTGTTTGTGCTGGTGTTTAGGCTCCATCCTTTAATTACCCCAAGGATTACATCTAAGGCCTTCAGCTGACTTTGGAAAATGGTCTGGAGCCAAAAGAAGGAAAGAACCATCAACGTCTTGCATTTGCAAATGTCTAAAGCTAGTCAGTAGAAGGGGCTACACTTCACAAAGCATGAATTTGTCATCCTCACCTATAGCTGTAGATTCTATAACTTATAGCAACCCTGCACGGAGGTGAAAGGTGCAAAAATCATTATTCTATGCTTTTTTTTAAGAAGTCCAGAAACTTTTACTTATATAAAATATTAGCAAGTGACATATTTCCACTTACATGCGTATTTTAATACAATTTGCTATCTACTCTGAATCATTCTGTGTAACTACCAGCTGAATTTTATATGGACAGCGACTATGAAGTTCTTTTTGCTAGGAGGAGAACTGTTTGTGAATGTCCACATTCTCATTTGGAGTGACCTATGGGTAGTATGGATTCCTACATAGGAAGGATTCTGTTGAAAATAGTTGGCTCTCTGATAGAGTCAAAAACTAGCAGTAAAGTTCTGCATAAAAGCATACCTAGATGGGAAAACTGAGTGTTGCCTTTAAGTAACACATATGAGAAATGAAAGTGTCTTAAGTGATAAAAAAAAGATCTTTTACCTGGGAAGGGATACATATAAAATCAAAGTGTGCCATGAAATTGGATTCTACGATACATTTCAAAACAGGGAAAAAACCAGCAGGTTAATGTCATTTGTACATTTTCAGCAGTCCTGCAGTCACCTTGTACTTAGCATTGGCCATGAAATGATGGCAGAATCAAATGCAGTCAATATTTACTTAGCTCAAAGGTATTAAGACTAATCCCCTCTGTTTTCCTTTCACACAAATGTGGAAAAGTTGCACGTGCAAACCTTAATTCACCAGTGATAACCCAAGGGGATACAGAGCCATTTCAACTTAAAGAAATGTTTGCTTAAGCAGTTACAATATCATTATAGTTTTGCTATGATATAGGAGAAAAGGTTTAAACTTTGCTGTACGGTGGCTCTTAACTGACTGATGGAACAGAGGTCTTCTGTACAAAGGCCTGAGCCTCATCATTTCCTTGGGAGGATTTTGTACTGAGGATTTCCGTGCTGCAGCCAGGAGCCCACAGATGCTGGGTGGGGTTTCACTGGATCAGCTTCACATCAGTTCAGGAAAAAAGAAAACTAAAGTGAAAGAACATGGTCCAAACAGCTTTTTCTTTTGCATCAGCACAGCTTCTTTAATAGTTAACACTTGTACACCCGGGAATCATGCCATGCATCTTAACTCCTCGTTGCCCAGTTTATGAGATATGCGTGTCATACTTCCATGCCAAAGCTCTGAAGCGGGGGCTGTTTCAAACCAGTCTTCCAGATGCCCACTTCTGAGTACAACAAGCTTTCTGCTCCTGTAGCTGTCCAAGTCTGCTTCTTCAGGAGATCTCCAAGGCTTGAAGAAATAAAGCAAGCCCATGCATTCCCTATGTCCACCTATACAGGATAGCCTTAACCCAGTATTTCAATGAACACTGTGGGCTCTTGTTGAGGTCCTTAGCATGACTACTTTTTCTTGCAAAGTTGCCTCATCACACCCTGTACATCTTTCAAAGGATGGAGTGAATTAAGCTAGGCCTCTTCGGAGCCCTAGCCTCATTATTTGCCATAATATACTTTAGTTTTCAGGACCTAGCTAGGCTAGTCATACGTTCACACCTGGAACAGCCACCTTCACTTCATTGTGTTAGCTGGGAACACTGGAAAAACGTATTAATTGCATTGTCACACAGCTATGTGGGTCTTTTTTTCCTTCCAAAATGTAACTAGATCTAAATTGATATGCATGCACTAGGTTATTGACACCTACAGTCATTATTACTACAGCAGAGCAAATTGCGATTCTTTGTTGTTCAATAATCACAATAAAAATAAGGGGAAAAAATCTGCTACACTGAAATCAAAGCGGACTTTTTCTGTGTACTTTTTCAGTGAAATGTTGCATTTTGTTCTCAGATTATGTACCTCTAATTATTTTGTCTTTAAGAAATGGAGACCACTCTCCAATGAAAAATGATGTTTGAATGGAAAAGCCAAAATGATTCATTAAAAAAATGTCAAAATAAGCAGTTGGTGTTTCTGAAATGAAGCATTTCAGGTCTTTTTATACTGCTTCCATATTTTTTCAGTCGTAAGTATTTGCCAAATTACACTCATTGGTGTGAACAATTTCGGTCACTTTAAAACCATACTTGCAGTGACTTTTCCAGTAATTGGGAAAAAAAAATTATCTATCCCTGCTGCTATAACAACAAAGGATGCAAAAATATTCACTGTAAAATGGAACAGGAACAATAGGCACAGTCACAGCAGCTGAATAAGAAACAGTATTTCTGTTGCATGAAAGTAATCCAGTAGGCATTTTCCAAGCTGTCTACACTTCTAGCACCTCATGTAAAACATTCCTTTGCCTCCCAGGTTGAGGTTCCTCTCTTGCAAGAGTTAGATTCTGCATTTGGGTATCCAATAGCATATCCCTGCATTGGTACTTTAGTGACTTCTTTCTTTGTTAGTGCTCACTCCACCTTCTCTGTCTACTGAAGATGCTCAATGTGGTTAACATAGCTCAGTAAATAGGGGTTTACATGTTTCAGGTAACTTTTAGTCTTGGAGACTCTCACTTGCACCACAAATACAAGCATTTTTGACAATGGTGTGTACTCTCTTTTGAGAAAGACTGACTCAAATTCACCTACATTTTTGAATTAAAAGAATTGTTTCAGTGAGATTTCCCAAATCACTGCAATCAAATCAAATCAGGGCTTCTGTGTGTCTGAGGGTAACACAGAGATTGAAATCTACATGTGTCGGTGACATTGTTTTGGTTACACCAGCCATATAAAATAGTGTATGTGCAAGTCTTTGTGGGATCTTGTCACTCATAAGACAAGTTGCATCTAATATAGCTATTTAGACAAACATATCAATACACAGGCAGATAAATCTGAACACACTAGAATGACAACTGCGTTGCAACCATAATTGTATTTTGCTTAGAACACAAGAAATATTCTAGTAAGATATAACTAGAAAGCCATAAATTACTATCTGTCTTCTACATTTATGCCCTTAACTCTTTAAAGAAATACTTGTGTTTTACTGATCAGGGACATATAAATATTTAATGGTATAAATCTCCGCTCATAATAGACTGGAATTAAGGACTATAGCTTTTTTCCTCCTGGAAAGGAGTTTCACAGTACATAACTAATACAATTTTCCATACAACCTGCCAGAATGCCAACACCCCAGTTCTTACGCAGGTTTCATATCCTTACCATTGAAATCGTTTATTACTGTCTCACATTTGTCAGTTTCCTTCCTCATTTCCAAGATTATGAATAAGAGTATCATCTATAGGAATACAAATAATTCTGATTTTGGAGAGGGTTTTTTATTCACCTGTCTTTCCTGGAGCTTACGACCTTGATGAAGGCTTCTCTTGGGAAGCTGAAGTGCTACAACCAATAAACGATGCAGCTAAAAATGGCTGTCAGGGTTTCGACTGGGTATTTTAGATCAGTCGCAGCCTGATCCATGGAAAATTTGATTACAATTGGTTATACATTTCGTGCTATGAATATTTTCTATTCTGGTGAAAATGTACTTGATTTCTCTCTGAAAGTGTACACATCTTGGAGGGCTAATTCTTATGTTGGCGTTTATTCTTGTATACCCCCTCTCCCCTACAAGATCTGTTAGAATCACTATCCTCCCTCCTATCCTCATAACTATTTATGTATTTTACTTAAACCCAAAGCTAATAAAACCTTTATAAAGCATTGCAGTAGTATTCAGCTCATGGGAAACTATCGGTTTCTGAAATGGCCAAAAGAGTCAGACTTCAGGTGTCAGGGGTCAAAGATGATCAAGAGTAGCTGTTATGTCTCTGTATGAACCATTTAAGTTATTGAGTTTCATTTCAATATATTGCAAGCAAAGGAAGAACACAACAGATAGAATTAAAGAAGCTCTAAAACTAACATAAAATGGCCATTTCAGCTTGAAATGACTAAGTTAAATATCCAGCCCACTAGGGGCTAACAGCTGAAGTCTATAGTGGGAACATAGAGTTTTCTCTGAAAATGCAGCTCATGAACTGGATGCTGCCCTTCCTGAATCACACAGTTCACTTACACAATCAAATTGTAAATATTAACATCATTTTGTGTTCATATATTCATAACAAGGTAGCAAATGAAAAGCCTAACAGAAAAATCATGCGGTTCCTCCAACTCGCTTCTAGCCCTGCAGAACCAGGACTAAATGGGGCTGACGGCTCTCACTGCCCCAAAAGTGAATGCAGCCACTGCCGTGGTGCTTCATGAATGGGTAGCTCTGGGAGAAAAATCCGAGAAACAGGATTTGTCAGGTTGGCATCATTCTTCATGCTCATCAAATTGTTTAGAGAGCTTGGCTGAAGCAAAAAGTGAAACAGGATAGCAGCTGGTGCAAAAAGATCCTTAAACAACATTTGATAGACGATGTACGTGAGAGAAAGCATAGCTCTCTGGCTGAGGGAGGGAGAATTGCAACAAAGACCTCAGTTTATTTTTGCCATTCTACCTATTATACCTAGGATTACCGCAGAAAACAAAGAAATAATGGCGTTGTTCCTCTCAAGTGCAAAGCGTGACTGACTGTTTCATTCTGGTCTGTTCCTTCCGCAGATTAAAGCCCAAGAGTTACGACTACGCTTTCACACCAAAATGTAGATACATGAATAAATCAGTAAACAAAAATAATCGTCTGCTGTAGGACAGATGTTATCAAAGCCTTGTGGCGCAGAAGTGAAATCGATATCAAAAACATTTGCAAACAACTTTAGGATTGGCAGCCATCAAAAGCCAAGAGATTGACATTTAACGCTGGTACTTTTCTCTAATTCAGATGTATTAAAAAAAAAGAGACACCATATGCTCATGGGTGGGAACAGGGTGGATATACCAAAGTAACATTCTACAGAAACTATAATAAAATCACTGTTGAAGAATTGATCCCAGATGACATGCTGTTGAGTGTACTTGGATGCAAATGAGCTGACAAAAAATAGATAATTAAATATATAATTAAGCCTCGGAACTTGCTCTTGAAGGTTTGTGTTGAGGATGCAACTAATTTCACGAGGCGTTAGCAGGTGTGAGTTTTGGGCAGGAGAAATACGTTATACAGACTTTTGTTTCTCAAGGTATTTACGTGTACATGTACGGCATTAGAATAAGATTTCATTCTTTTAATTGAGTTCTTCTCATTTTAATTGAGTTCTTCACTTGCTTAGTTACATAGGTGTGTGTTTTACTAGTTAAGCCTGTATTCTTCCTTGATCGTGCCTGCTAAAGAATGGCATTAGAGGAATATCAGGTGCTACAGAATTGCAGACCTCAGACAAAATATTCCTTTAAACTGATTTATTTTGTGCAAGCTGAAAAGGGGACTTTTGTATTCATATTGCAGGGTGGCCTGGTTTGGGTTACTTAATCCTCCCTGAGTGGATTACTATAAATTGAGGGAAAAAAATACTCATGCCTTGTGAAATCTTAGGTAAGGTGTAGGTGTACCCTTGCTCCCCTCTTCCTCCTCCCCACGAAAATATTACATTACTCCAAACCCCAATTTTGTGGAGCCTGAAAGCATTTATGTCTTTGGGGCAGTTTCCAGCAAAAGGCAGAATGTCTCCTTCTGGAGGACTGAACCAACGTAACAGTAAATATTCCCAAAATGAGACATTGATTCTTTACATTTACATGACCCTTTATTTAGAAACCAACCTTATTTGAAG
>JAOEHY010024208.1:10159-20994 GCA_025447955.1 Psilopsiagon aurifrons
AGGAGCAGAGGGAAGAAAAAGGGGGAAGTGAGTGAACAAACTGCGTGGCTGATTTATGGCTTAAACCACGACAGAGGACAAGGAGTAACAAGTTCAAACTTAAACAGAGGAAGTTTAGATTGGATATAAGGAAGGAACTCTTTACTGTAAGGGTGGTGAATCACTGGAATGGGTTGCCCAGGAAGTTGTGAATGCTCCACCGCTGGTGGTGTTCACGGCCAGATTGGAGAGAGCCTTGGGTGACATGTTTTAGTGTGAGGTGTCCCTACTCATAGTAGAGGGGTTGGAACTAGATGATCTTCAGGTTCTTTCCAACCCCAACTATTCTATGATTCTGTGAATACAAATGAACCAGGGAAGTCCACATAATTACTGCTGAAAAGGTTTTCTTTTCCTATAAACAAAAATTACCTAAATAAAACAATAAAGCTCAAGTTGCTGCGTGTCATTTTAAAAACATATAGTTCCAAAAGCAGTTCTGCATCAGCAGTGATACCTCATTGCTGGTTTTGATTTCTGGGGGATAGCAGTTTATTGCTCTGGGGCTAGGTTTTCAAACTGCATAGGTGAAAATTAAGTGTTTTATCTCTGTGAAATAGCACAAATTGGGAATTTCTTAATACAGTCTTTTCTGTTGATGATGATCTTCTAAATCAGGTTTCTCGTAAGAAAAACTATAATTGAAAAATTCTGAAATTCTGTTGTTGGTCTGAGAATCAGTGATGTGACAGGAATGGTGCATACCTGGCTATAGCCATGACTATTTATTGACTTCAGCAAATTGTTCTGAATATTCATGTCAGGCAGAAAGCTGATTGTTCTAAGCTGCAGAATGTTTTTGCAGTCAAGAGAGATTTTCTGCTTTGAATCCTTTTGTTGCTGGATCACAGATTGCATCATACTCGATTGCAGGTACAGGTTTGGTGGGTTTTTTTCTTACTTTTCCACCACAAGAAGAAAGCTAGACTCCTGGACTTAGAGGTTTTAAGTTGTGGAGTTCTTATTTACATGGTTCATTTACACTGCAGAAAAACTACAGCTAAAAACCATCTATTTTGCAACTGTTGTTAATTCCAGTCTAGTCATCTTGAAAGTGTGAACTCTGAATACAAAGACAGAAAAACACAAAAGTGAGTTACAGAAGAGAGTTACAGATAACATCCACAACCAATCCACAGTTTTGTTTCAGTGCAGCCACATCACAAAAATAGTTATTGATACACATGTAAAAAAAAGTATTTTATGAAAAAGAAGGGGGAATGACACGTCTGCTGCAAGGGGATGCCACTGAAATAGTGAGAAGGCTGTCCTAAAGCATGCAAGAAGCATTATCAGAAAGCACTTGGAAAAGAACTGGCACAGTCATTCTTTCTGTGATAATTTTCGTTTTCTCACTGATCCTCAGGGGACTTCTGACGCTCTGCTGGAAGCTATGTCAGGTGACTGAGTTTGTTTGGAAAGAATGGTAGACTAGCTCACCACAGGGTAGTGTAATGATGTTTTCACATTTACATCCCTCAGTCAGACAGAAGGGAAAATTTATGTGCCATACTTATTACTTTTTTTTGCGGGGGGAATGGAGGGTGTAATTCTTGTGCTTCTTTCTGCGCTTGGGAAGGATGCAAATGCTTACATGTGCATATATGTTTGCGAAGACAAGTGCAGATAAACAAGTTGCAGTCAGCTGTCAACATTTCCATATGTGTCTCTAGACCTGTATAGTTTTTTCTTGCTACTTCATTTAATACTTTCTAGATTAGGTAAAACAGACTTACAATATTACAGTAATAATAATCAACAGGAGTATATTCACAGCTTTTCTTAATCGTAAGTATATGCATAGGTGTTTCCTAAAAAAGAATTCTGTACTAAATCCATGCCATAATGAACAAAAAGGATGTAATGGATTTTTGCTTTATGCTGTTTCTTCCCCAGGAGTCATTCGGCATGTTGGAGATGCACTGAAAGATCATGCCTCAAAATCTAGAGGGAAGATTTGCACCATTGGTATAGCTCCCTGGGGGATCGTGGAAAATCAAGAGGATCTGATTGGGAAAGATGTAAGCCCTACATGGACATAGGTCACCTCCAATCTGTATATATCTTCCAGTTGTTTTTCCTCTCCTCTCTGTCCCTCACTTACTTTCACATAAAATTATGTCTGCAGCAAAAAATCAGGACATACACAGACTTTCCATTGTCGTTGATACCCATTTTGACATAGGAATGGTAAAAAATCCCGCAATGTACAGTCGTTAAAACTAAATTATGAAGAAAGTTTGTTAAAAAGTTCATGGAAAATACGTTGAAGTTTCATTCTTAGAGTGCTGTGACCCTGAAAAGTGTCTAAGAAAACACTGATTGCACAGCTTAAAGTCTGATTCATTTTGAAGCAGTACCATAATGCATTCTTTTTTAAACCTATATGGTCACTCAGAAAGATTAACCTCTCCTATTTTAAAAACATGTGCAGTTTACTTATGCTGGTTATATGTTACCTAAAGGTTTTATAAGCCCTCTTTTTTTCCCCTCACCTCTAGTTCATTCACAATCTGCCTGAGAACCAGTGGGGTAACTTTGAGTGAAGAAGAAACATAGGCTTCATTCTGCATAATGAATGTTTTTCTTGTCTACATTGCACTAAAACATTCTTCTCTGTATGTTCATCCATTAGCAAGCTTGGGAGGGGAAAAAAATTTAACTATCAGTTAGGTCAGAACGAATTGTAGTGAGTATGAAGAAATTGATCCAACTGGAATTCATTGCAATTTGCTATTAAAGTACAGCCATTAGAGGGAATTGTGTTAGCGTGGGGTTTTCTACTGTGAATACAACCAGCGCTTGTATAATAGGATTACCAATATACACAGACAGGACTTTGCAGCAGCAATTCTGAGTCACTAATAAACTCACCTAAGATGCAGTGCAAAAAAATGCCCAGCAGAAATAGCTAACCACAGAGATGAGGTGTGCATGCTATGTAAGTATAATGTAGACATCAATTTCAAATAAGCAGTCTTTACTGACTATGCGTAGAGTTCCAGAAGCTTTGCAGGAAGAAAGAAGGCAAGAAAGTACATCAAATTAGTTGTGAATTTTGGGACTTTTTAATTTCTCCATTATTTATTTGTACCTGTTCGAAAGCTACCAGCCTCTGTTCACAGCTAGTCACCACCTGTTAAAGGAGCTCTTTTACAGGAAACCAAGAAATTGAATGCAAACTTGATCATCAGACAGAAAGTGACAAAAGTTTAAAAAAGCATAAAACAAATTTGGATAAATCAGTAGGATTACAATTACAGGTTCATCTCTAAATAGTTCTGAAATGTATCTGTGATAGACAAAATTTTTCCACCAAGCCTCCTGGCCCCAATTATCTTCAAAAAATGATTGATCAATAGCATGATGTAATGCTGAAGCACTTCTGGTTTTATTCATCTTTAATGCACATCTAATGATACTGGTTTATGCTTACCAATATTCAATTTCAACTTCCATTTTATAACCTACTCAGGCTGCTTTATGAAGACTTTCTTTAACTCTTAATAGTCCATAGCTTTTCACACTTATTCATAGCTTTTCACACTCTTGTTAACCTGGAATCTCTTACAACTCTGCTGAACAGAACATAACGCAGCTTGAGGTAGACTACTTGTGTCACTAAATCTTCATAATAGAGCTCTTTGCAAAAATTGATGTTTTCTCTCCCTTCCCCTCAGCTTTCCCAAGATACTAATACCTCAAAAGACTTTCCCTCTTATCCTGTGTCCTGTGTGTGCATTTTCTTCAGAAACATTTGGTGAGGAAGCTTTTTGAAAGCTTTTTAAAAATCAAAGTGTACTGTATTGACTGGCTCATTAGAGGTGAATGCTGTGAAATGAACCAAGAAGAGGAAATATAAATAGGACCAAAGCATGTAAAATGAATCATCATTAAGCAAGAAACAAAGACCACAAAGGATTATGCAGGGTGAGGACAAAAGTCAACCAATAGTACAAGGCTTGTCAAACTCCAGCATCAGTGTGGCTTTATGCCTGTATGCGCTATGTCTAGTTAAATCATGATCAAAAGTGAAGAGTTGTCAAAACATACCCTTCAAGCATCAGGCATATACAGAAAATTGCCTTAGTCATGGGATTTGGGGAGGGAGGAAAAAAAGGGGGAAGTTACTGCCGTTGCACATGACCCAGTGCATGTTGCCTCTCTGCACCTTGTGGCAAGTGAGGCATGCTCAGCAGAGCTGTGCTTCTGCTAATGCACCAGCCTTTGCCTTGCCTGTATGGATCTTGAAGTCATAGCTGAGGAGTTTTATTACATTTACCAGTCCATCCGAATCAGTCAGGCCTTGGGAACTGGCCGAGCTAAGCAAAATATTACTGTTGTCTGCCGTTTGTTGTATTATGATGGTTAAAGATCCCTAAAGAAACCCATCTTACTCCTCTACTGTAAAAGCAATATAGCGGAAAATAGTGCTCCTCTCAACACACTTGGATTGTAATTTGAAAACAAAGTACACAAGGGAAAGATAGTTAGTTACCTTATTTCCAATTTTCTGATAGAAGAACTGAGAAAGTAAGGTGGCTTTCTCAGTCTTGTAGAAAACTTGGATTATAAACAAGTTTCTCCCAACATACACGGACATTCTTCCTTTTAAAAGAGTGCACTTTGGGAGTCTTCATAGCATGCACATCTTTCCTTTCAGGGTCTGTTTAGTCCTCAAGTAATCAGTAAGTGTGTATTACTTATATGTAATATAATATTGCATATACATATGTACCTATATGTATTATTGTCACTAGATTTTCTGTTACCAATTTTGACTTGATTTTGGTAGATACTTTTTAATTCCTTCCATAAAGAGCTATTCTTTAAAAATAAAGCAAATTGCAGGGGGGGGGGGGAATAAAACAAATATTCATATATAGTTCACAAGTTTGTTTCACTGTACCTTTTATCCAGTGTCCCCTTGCAGGCTGGGTCAGGAAATAATTACAGTAAGGAAAGCTGTGAGGGAAAGAAATTCAGCTGTCATTGCAAACTACAAGGTAGGAAGCATGCCTGGGGCAAAGCTGAGGACTAGCTCATTTGTAGCATACACAGAGAATTTGGACCATCATGCTTCCAGGATCCTCTAAATTAAACCAAGAACTACTCTATTCCCTGGTGTACCTCAGAACAGTAAGGCTGTGGAGAAGGCTTAATTTGAAAAACAGCTTCCCTGCTTCAAAGCATGGCTGCTATCACATTCATTAACCTATATTTAGAGGGGTTGTCTTGAACACAAATGCTTCCTTTCAACTCTGCAGAGAAGCATGCCAGGGGACATTATTCCCTCTTCTCAATGCAGAAGGAGGATGAGAGCACATTAAAGTCAAAGTTTTCCCAACCTTTAAACTTACCTGTAAATTGTAAGGGATTGAAAAGAACAAAGGAATAGGAACTGAAAGAGTGAGAAATTGAAAAACTGCTAAGTGTTGTGGAAAAGCAATTTGCCTCAAGGAAACAGCATCAAAGTCTGTGATTTTCTTGCCTTCCTGAAGATTTTGATTATCCTTTAATCAGGAAAACAGTCTGACTGTGTATTGTGTTATTTATTATTTTTAAAAAAATGTATTTCAGCTGTTGAATTGTGCATGCTGTGAACAGTTCAATTGAAAATAATTGTATTTTCATTTTCACATCTATAACATTTATTAAGATTCACCTTGTAGCCAAACAGCAGACACAGAATCAAAGCATGGCCTTCTAGTCTGCCCTTCAGCAGCTTTACTAGGTCAGTGTGTGGAGCCTTTGGTGCTGCAGCTCCAAAGAACTGCAGATTAAGCTGCCACCGTTATAGAGTTTTGAGCTGGGGCTCTTGGGCACAAACCACAAGCTGTCAGTAGGATCGCATACACAGCAGTTTGTAATCATACAATGAGTGAGCAACTGAAGTCATTCCTCTTCTGTTACATCATGCTGGCCTCTGCCCACTATTATAGAGAGACGAGGGAGGTATTAGTTCAAAAAAATCTGTAACTGTTTTAGTTTGATTTTATATGATTTTTAAGCATGTGAGAAAGAGCCTTTTTTTTCTTTCTGACTGTGGCATGGGACACATGATTTCTGCATCTTCAGAAGCTAGTTAATGATCAGCTATATATTGATACTGCTAAGCTATATATGCCTACAAAATAAATGTTTTATGAATGGGGCACCAAAAGAAATAGGGTAAAAGAAACTTGAGCCAAGACTATCACCTGTTCTCACAGTGGAGTGCATTGCCTTGCTGTTGGCCATCTGCCTCTTAGTCTTTTCAGAACTATTTCCTCCTTTTTGCAGGATCAACTACTTACAGGGCACTTACCCTCTATGTGACAGTTTATAACAGCAAAAGAAGTCTGTGGGTTTTCTCTTGCCAGTCAAGAGTTGACTGAAGTGCTTCAAGCATTCACAAGTGAAAATAATAAAGAACAAGAGCTCTTGCCAAAAAATTGGTAGCACGTATTATTTGTAAAGAATTGTGTCTCAATTTAAAAAAAAGGCAGAGAAGCTTAGGAACAAGTTGATAAGTTGATATATTTCTTTCTGAAAGCATTTTTTTCAAAACTTAAGTGTACACTTGTACATTAAAAAGCACAAGATTTTGTTAGATTTGCAAAATGAACTGTGCCAGAGCTTTGAATATAATTCTTTGCAGGTGAAGTACAGCCCAGCTGAGTTGTGGGACAAGTCACTTTAGGGCTTCTTCAGCTGGGACTTTATTTTACAAATTTTCAGGAGTTATATCTTTCTGAAAAGACAAGACATACATAAACCATGCATTTCTAGCAAGTGTCTTTGAATAATCAGCCAGGACTTCTCAACATGGCACCAGTGCTTTTGCAACATCAATATAGTCAGTCTTTCTTATATCTCTGGATATCCACTATAATAGCTAACAGCCAAATGAGGCGCAGTGCTATCATTTTGCCTGTCTAGAGGCAACAAGGTATGGTCTGTAGAAGAGTTTCTCATGATGAAAACAAATTAAAGTGTAGCAAATTTCCTAAATCTGATGTGAATGCCAGCAACTGCCTTTGTACTATACCATTCTTAAATGGGCCAGTAGTTTTTCCCAAGGAACTTGAAAATGTGGTATAATATTGTGTGCACACCTCTCCGAGAGCTTCCAAGACACCTCTGTTGATGTGTTTGCAAAGGACCTCCTGTGCTGATGGCTCTGAATGGGATAGAACAGGAGACATTGTGCTTGGTAGGGTTTGTGAAGGAAGAATCAAAATTTCAGTCAGATGAGGTGAGGATTTACAGCGACACTACTGAAAGACAGGATGTACAATGTGTGTGTAGTTACACAGACCTTTGGAGGACTGACTGTTAGCCTGACTTGACACTGAAACAGTGGTCATCAATGGTACTGAAAAAGGTTACTATGGAAAACCCTTTAAGTAGTGTCTGCGTGTGAAAGGCCAATGTTTACAGGATGTGGCCATGCTGGTCTAAGTACTAAGGTTATTTTCTACTTTACACATAGAAGACAGACGTACTTGAATACAGTACTTAAAGCAATTTTTATTTTTTTCTTTTGTATCATCTTGTCAGCTGGCATCTTATAATTGGTTTAGTACAGAGAGTCTTTTCTGTTTAGCATATTTTTTTCTCCTGTGTCTCTAAAATGCAGGTGGTCCGGCCATACCAAACAATGTCTAATCCCATGAGTAAGTTGACAGTGCTCAACAGTATGCATTCGCATTTTATTTTGGCTGACAATGGGACTACTGGTAAATATGGAGCAGAGGTGAAACTTCGTAGACAGCTGGAAAAGCACATTTCACTTCAGAAGATAAATACGAGTGAGTAACATTCTGTTTGTATTCTTCTATAATTGCAATGATATCAAAGACGCTAGGAGTTTAAATAAGCAATAAGGTCTGTGTATTCTGGGGAGTAGTTCTACTGTCTAAAGTGGTGAGCATAAGCTAGTAAAAGCAAATAGTACTGGACAATGATAGTAAAATTTTATTTTAGAGTCCTGTGGATCAGGGCGCAGAGCAAATAGCTGATTTTGTTTCCAATAAGTTTCAAACAGTGTTTGTCAAGGCTGTTCAGGTTTAGCTTATGTCTTTGCTACCCTCAACTCCTTAAAACATTACACAGTTCTGTTCCCTGCATTTTGTAAAGAGTGGAATTAGTAAAGGTAGAGAAAAGGGTGGCAAAACGTAAGGATGAGCTTTTTATGATGCTTTGCAGGTTGGATGAGAAATGATTGAAGTGTGTAGAGTTATATAAAATCCTACATGATTGTAGGAGCAGTGATTGGACAACTCAAGCAGTCCCAGATCTATTGATATTTAGAGGCAGAGAAAGTACCCCACAGAACTGTTACTAGGTGTTTGCAGTGTATTTGTTAATTTTTCCCGTGCATCTCTCATTAGCCATAGCCAGAGGCAGAGTATGAGGTTTAATGGTCCTTTAACCTCATGCTTTGCAATTATAATGATAAATTCCCCATCATGGTTAGACTAAGGCCCCAGGTTTTCTCTCAAAAGTTGTTTTTTTTTTTCCTTTTATAAACTTAGTCTTTCAGACATCAGTTGATAATGAATTACAAGCAGGGTCAATGAGGTGAACATAAGCTGGCATGTTGGTCTTACTTTATAAAGTTTTCCATATGATGACTATAGTCTGTGCTTAAATTAAAATGGTGTGCTACTTACACCTTTCAACACCATTGCATGAACAACACACACCAAAGACTTACTATTTTTATTATATTGGAGTATATATTGCTTTTTCTCAGAGAGCAGTGTGTAGCTGTGAACAAATGTGTGTACAACCTAAGTGGTCTGTGCATGCCTATGTGTTTGCTTAGCAGTTTGAGATAGTATCATCTAATTCTAGGTTGACCAGCAACAACAATTCACATTTTAAGATGGCAAGTATGAAGTACTGAAACTGTAGGAAGCTGTGCCATAAATAATAGTCATTTTGAGGACATTTATAAGAAAAATGTGAGCTTTTGCAGTTTACAGCACAACACTGTGTTGGAGATATCTTTAAAAAATAAATTTCTTTAGAGAGATTTAACATAATTCAGTTTTGGACAAGGGGCTTATCTGCTGAAAAGTAGTTGATGGATGAACCTTAAAACTTTGATGGTTCAAGTCAAATTCTTGCCTGATCTCTCCAAATACCGACAAAAAAATGAAGGATTTCTCTTCTCTGGTTTCTCTCTGCATCATTCTCCCCTCATCTGCCAGGAGTATCTGTTTTCCTTCTCTCTTCCCTTTTCTCTGAGGCACTTTTATTTTTATTTGACCTCTTCCTTCAAAATCTCTCTTATAAACTAAAACCCCTTTGATCTCACAACACTTCTGCAAAATTCTAATGTGAGAGAGTTGTTAAGAAGGAAGGTTGCTGGTAAGATTTGTATGTCTTGGTTCAGTTACATCTAGAATGTGTCTGCCACATTTTGTTTTCCTTTGTTCTGTGAAAAGGTGACTGAGTCCTGGTCAGCCTCTAGATAATAGAAAGGTGACCATATGGATGAGAGTAGTTACCACATGTCCTGTTCGGTCAGCCAAACAGATGGTCACTTTCAGGTGCCTTTACTTACCCTCTTTTCTATCAGAGCAATGGAGATCCTTCACCCTCTCCATGTAGAGGCACTGCTATAAGGGCATCTTCAGACAGGACTGTGTGCAGCTGTGCATGGGTGTCATTCCCATTTTCCAGTAGTAAGCGTATGGAGTGGGGAAGAATACTGACAGCATCAGACTTTTGTTTGATGAAGAGTTGGGAAAAGTTACCATTTTTAGTTAATCACCAAACAAAGGAGCAGAGGGCTAGAAAACCAAGTTGGTAACTTCTTATTTCACAGCCTATCCCTGGACAATAGTGATGAAAGCAGATTTTATTCTTATTTTTAAGCCTGCCTGACTTTTACATGCTAGGCTTGTAGTTTCACTTTATTTATATTCTTTTGCTTCAACTGTCTTTCTCCAGCGCAGTTCTCTCTTCTGAATATTAGGGATCACACACTATTCACAAAGGAAAATTTCAATCTTGTGCTCACATATTAAAGACAAGCAAAACTGTATTCTCTTCAAATAAATTAGGACAGTGGCAGTCTCTTTTATGAAATTTAAGATTAAATCAGCTCATTAGGAATGCCAGATAATTCTGAAAGACGCAGCTAGTTTTGTTCCTAATATGACATCATTCTCTGTCTTTCAGCAGTATCTAATTTCCTGAATGAGTGTATTATTAAATAGTAATGATAAAAAGCTTGCCTTATGCCCCCCTGTGAAGACTAGAACATAGATTTCATTGATACTGTTTCCACTTTATCTTTTTAGCTTTTACAGCTCCCATAGCTCTTATTTGGTCCAAAGCAAATATTCAGGAATTAAAAAATGCTTTCCAGGCAGAGAGTACAGTTGTATTTGTGAGTCAGTCAGAGTCTGCAGGCTCAGGACAAAGTCACTACATTGTGCATTTAGCTAGAGGTCAGTTTGATGGTTCAATGCCCAAGGCAGGTCTTACTTATTTTCACAAGTGAAGACTATTTTAACTCAGATCAGTAACCTCACAGTAAGCCGTAAGTTGTCTCAAATTCATGGTTTTGAAGTTCATCATTTTCTAGTAAGAAATGCTGAAAGTAAGATGAACTTTTCTTAAACTACTTCAATATCAAAAGGAAACATTGAAGGTTCATGCAGAACAAGCTTTCCCTTTCCTTTCCTTTCCTTTCCTTTCCTTTCCTTTCCTTTCCTTTCCTTTCCTTTTCCTTTTCCTTTTCCTTTTCCTTTTCCTTTTCCTTTTCCTTTTCCTTTTCCTTTTCCTTTTCCTTTTCC
>JAOEHY010024210.1:0-16847 GCA_025447955.1 Psilopsiagon aurifrons
ACACGCTTGTGAGGTGGGCTGATGCCAACCTGATGAAGTTTAACCACGCCAAGTGCAAGGTCCTACACCTGGGTCAGTGCAATCCCAGGCACATCTACAGGTTGTGTAGCTTACAGAGAAGAGATTCAGAGCAGCCCTGCCGAGAAGGCCTTGGGGGTGTTGGTTGATGAGAAAATGAACATGAGCCAGCTGCAGTGTGCACTTGCAGCCTAGAAAGTCAACCGATCTAGCAGTGTCTCCAAAGCTGCTGTCCTGTACACCCAATCTTTTATGCTGCACCTGACATAACTTAACATGGAAAGTGGTGCAGATCTCCATTCTCTGATACACGCTGATGACAAATATGAGAATAATTAGAAAAAAGGGATCTTGTTCTATGCCTAGAAACAGCGTTTTGTGGATCAAATTCATTGCTTCTCTCTTCTTTTCTATTGCTTATTCAGAGCTATCCCTAGCTGCTCAGGTACTGGCTTCTTTGTTCAGGATGGACAGGGTGACAAGCAGAGGTTTGAATTACAGGAGAAAAGGTTGAAAAAGACATAAGGAAAACCTTTCCAAGGCTCAGGATAGAGAAGCACTGGAATAGCTTACCTGGAGATAATTATGCAGTCTCCAAAGTCAGAGGCACTTAGGAATGAATTAGAGGTGTTTTCAGTCACTCTGCTATGCATTTCTTGTATTCAAAATTAACACAGATGAAAAACCCCCAACAAACAAAGCAAACCACAGAAACCCAAACAAAACTCCACCCTCTTCTAGTTTTCTATAGAGTGTAATGGTACACATAAAACAAAGGCTTGGATCCTCGTCTCAGTTTTCTTACAGATGTTAGAGTAGATGCCACATAGAGTTCTGAAACTAAAAATAGACTGTAATAATAAAAATACTTAGACACAACTAATGCCAAAAAAAGTAACTCTGAATGATGGGAACTGTTGTTCTATGCAAGTGGAAAAGGCACAGAGAATCAATAATCTTTATGTCTACTTGTAGTATCAGTGTGAATGGTGTGGTTCTTGGAAATCGTTTCCTGAATGCTCCCTAAAACAGAGCTGTTGTGCTTGCTGCTGTATGATTACAATGGAGTTGGAAGTGACTATTGAACTAGTGATTTAGAAGAGCTCTTAAGTAGCCCGAAACCCCTGTGGTAGGACTGGATAAAGAGCGTGCTTCTAAACATCTAGAAGTGAACAAAGTTGTTAAGGAAGCCACAGGCTTACAAAAAGCAAACAAGACCATTGTGATCATACAGCCTGACTTCTTCTATGACAGGCTATAGGCCCTACCCGGATTTCACTGCTTAATTCTTAATTAAACCAAGTGTGAAAGTGCCTTGTAATTTGTTAGTCTAAATTTATCTTATTTCAATCTCTAGGAACTCAATTGTTCTAAACCTTCCTCTTTGCTATGGAAAATGCTTTTGTTTTCTACATTTTTCCCCTCCTGAGAAGGGCTTAGATGAACAGCTTGCTTCCTAACAGTCTCCCATCTCAAGTGAACATGTTGAGCCCCTAGAATTACTACTTATAAATTACTTGTCTCACAGTTCTCCAGTTACCCACATGGTTCTTCTGTTCAGTTGTCTAAATTTTCATTAGAAGCAGAGGTAGAGTCCTTTAGCGACCTTGCTGATGGCAATTAATCTGCCTAATCAACTCTAGC
Organism: Psilopsiagon aurifrons; assembly: GCA_025447955.1. Taxonomy (NCBI): domain Eukaryota; kingdom Metazoa; phylum Chordata; class Aves; order Psittaciformes; family Psittacidae; genus Psilopsiagon; species Psilopsiagon aurifrons. Next base: position 1,663 of record JAOEHY010024210.1, read on the forward strand.
AATTTTTAATCACATTCTCTATCTTCTACTTCGTTTTTTTTTTTGGATCTGAGTCAAGCCAATGCATATATAATGGCCTTACTGTCCGCGTAGTCATTGAAATTATCGGCAATTATCTAGCTATTCCATGTCTTATTGAAAATCAACTTCCCCCCAGCTTCATCAGCATAACAGTTAGCACCAACTTTGTTATCCGCCTTCCTTCAAAGAAGCAACTGATTTCACCAGTATGGGATGAAACCATGGAGGAAGTGAGGGGGTGGGATGCCGCTGTTGGATATGGATCGACAAACAGACTGATTGATCAATCAGTCAGTCCACAGGTTGCAGAAGGAATCCTTGGTTCCTGCCTAAGGTCTACAGTGGAAAGGAGTGCTCACCTCTCTCTGTGCTGAATGTACCTCTTAGTTATGAGAAGCTCGCTGTTCATCAGCAAGCATGTTCAATGCTTTGTGGCAAGTTATTTTAGACCAGTTGAGTTAAAACAGCTTCAGTACGTGTCTTCTGATTGACTGGTGGAAGGTAAAGTGCTTTTAATATCTGGTTTTACCCCAACAGTAAAGGGATTTTTGATTTATTTTTTTTAAAACTTTTGCCTTTTCTGTGTTGCTATTTTTTGTTTAAGTTCAAGTCATATGCTACCATGTAATAGATGCATTATTAGGGGGGCTTATCTTCAGTGCACTCTACAGGGCCTGCTTAGAATTTAATCTGCCTCCCACAGATTGTCAGTTTTCTTCCTGTTTTTAAATAATTCTAATGTTCTGATTTATTTTTGCTGACATCAACATCATAATATTTTATTCAGGTTGTTTGAGGCTCAGGGACAGACTTGGATAGTTTCAAAATGTACTCCCGCCTTTGTACTGGAATTTAAGGCACTTTATAAAGTGTTCTGGTATGTCTCTCATTTTCTGAATGTTTAAGTCGTTTTCTACCTCATCTGGGAGAAATCTAAGTTATAATTCTTTGCAGGCCTGTGGAACTGCCTCTAGGAGGATAGACGTGTTCTCAGAAGATGGGAAACTGGCGAAGTGTCTATCTTTGAGGACTGTGGAAAAGAGGAAGCTGTGAAACTATTGTTGTTCCATATTCACTTTTCAGAGAAACAACTGTATGAAATACTTCACCTCTTATTATGTTGTAAGAGCTTACATATTGTTTTGACTAAAGGACATTACTTCTTAGACACATCCATCTTCTCTTTTTCTTTACATGGCTAGATACGTGGCTTTACAGTCATGGATATGGGAGACTTCCTATTTGTATTCACTATGAACCCTGTATTGTCTTAGGTTTTGTTCTATTTGAATGTATAATTCAGGAACAATTTGGCTTTTATGTTACAATCATCTAGGAGATGAAGTTTGGGGTTTTTTGTTTAATAGGATATGAGTTAGTAGATTTTTGATCTGTGACTGATGGAGGCTGATGGTGGATTAGCTTCAGCAACAACAATAATCCTTCTGGTGATGATGGCAATGCGATAAATAAGAGCAATGGTTGATTTATATCTGATGGTAAGACCAAAATGAAATCTCTCTCTGGCTTCTCCTGCTGATTAATTTTAAGCCACTTGCTTGAAAGCCAGCGGACAGAGATTTTCCCCAGTGAAAGTAATGGAACAGGAAGAAGTGCTGAGTTCCATATGATACCTATTTGCAGTGGATGGAAAGCAAAATGAGTAATAGGTGATGTAGCATTAGTTGGTAGTGGCTCCTACTGTGTAGTACATGCATAGAAGATGGGGTACAGCTGTAGTGATCAGACTTCCTGATTAATCCAGGATGTTATATCCGAGAGACTCTCTGCGCCCCGAGTGCATCAGCAGCCTCTTCCCCACTGTTGGCCATTTGTCTGCCTGTGCTTGAGGCCGGCTTTGAGACGGTGTAGCTATAACAGGGAAGGGCTGGGAGATGCCTCCTCAGGGGCTCCCTGCTTCCCTTGGATGCCATGGAGAAGGCAAGAATTACTCCTTGGCTGATGGCGGAAGGATCCGCAAAGGGAAACTTGAAGGGGCCACGACCTAAGGGCTACATTTAAGAAAGAATGATAAACATATTTTATTTCTTTTCCATGTGTAATGGACCTTCTAAATATCCTGCTCTTCTGCTTGCCTATATCCTTGAACTTGTAAACTAAGGGGTTCAGATTGTGTTAATCTTTGGCAACAAGCATAATTTCTGCTTGAAGGTACAACTTGCATGTTGGTAACACGTTGGCTTGCCACAGCTGAAACAGTAACGAAGGCGGGGGAGGAGGGACTGTTCTGTTATGGTCGCTGATGGCTATGGGGGAAAAGGTGGTTTCTGGATATTCCTTCCACATCTGAGCAAGCTTGTGTTATCCTGATTGTGGTAATGACAAATGACATGTTGGAGCCATTAAAGTTTGCAGCTACTTAATGCAAATTAAATTGTGCCATTTACATTCCCTTTTATGAAATGAAGAAATAGAAAATAATTTCAATTGCATTGTTCTTTTCCATGTGAAAGAAGAATGGGGCATCAGTAGATCAGACATTGTGTACCATATGGAAGAAAGACATTGGAACAGTCTTGGGTATCCACACAAGATCAATGAGAGATCTGGACTAGAACTACAAAGTGTTGCAAGGCACAGCTTTCTTCATAGAAAAAGGGAAATCCATGTGTGTCCCATAAGTGGGAAGTAAGTATGAAGACAAATGCCTGGAAGATATATGTTAATTGATAAACTACCCATGGGAAAACAGCAACTCAACTAAAAGTGAAAAAATTATAGACGAAGATCTGAGTTAAAAAATAATGTCAGGATGGGAAATACTCTTCTGGGAAGCAGTGACTTCAAAGGGTTTGGGGGTCGTGGTGGAAATGATCTCACAGTGTAACACTGCTGTCAAAAGTGTTAATGTAGTTCTGAAATGAGAAAACTGGACCAACTTCAATAGGAGAGAGAATAAATGTTTTAGATTGGTATAGCTATCTCCGGAAAGTACTCCAAGAATACCAATAATTGAGTGGAAAGTATAGATAAACTGTAAAAATTATCAAAGGAATAGAAAAGTATGTTTAAAAAGAACTCTCAAAGCTCGATCTCTTTAACACCAAAGAGAAACTGTAAAGTGTCTCAGTTCCTGAACATATTTGGCATGGGTGGAGCAAGGATGAGGTGATGGAAGGGTTTTCAAGCAACATGACAAGGTACAACGACATGAAGTCACCAGAAGTAGAAGCCAGGTCTAAAACGCTTCTAAGATCTAAACCATTCAGACTCACTAATAATTGTGCCTTAGAACATCTATCCAAAGGCTGATAGGAGTTTTCTACTATAGAAACTAAAACCAGAATTTTAACTTCTTTTTTTTTTCTGTTTTTTAACCTAAGGAATACAAATTTTAAGCAGAATCGCTGGAAATTACATCATTGTCCATGTCATGTGCTAACAAATGATTACACTTTCAGTTTTCTTATGAATTTACAGGTCTCTGAATACCTGCCAAGAGTGTGGATGTTCACTTCAAAGAGCTTGCTTTAGGGTTGTGGCACTATAGTTTTCCTACCAACTTAACCTACCTCTCTGCTTATTTATTTCAAAGCATGTTGCTACTTTTTTCTTTAATCTTGAGATTCCTGAAGCCTCTTTAGCTCTAGGAAAAGAAACCATATTTACCTTGCGTCAGGCTTCGAGCCAGACCTACTGACGCAACCCATTTGAGGATCTGAGAAAGTATACACTGAAAAAACAAACTTTGAAAGTCACCATGCGAGGGACAGAAAGTTCAGGGTGGATTCCTAAGTAGTATTTCTTTATATAATATGCAATAGTTGCAATGAACTTCTTTTTCATGCATTGAAAAAATGCATGAAATCCCCTGAAAAGCAAAGTGTACCACTTTCAGCTGACCTGCCCAATGTTGTTTCTCTGCCACTTTGTATAAAAAACAGGATAGGTAATTACTGTGGTTTAAGACATGACAGAGCAGTGCATCTCTCCCTGGCAGAGCATGAGACTCAGGAAGTCCTTGGTTGAAGCATAACATAGCAACAACTAAAACCATCGGTGTTATCAGCGCTGTTCCCAGGCTGAAAGTCAAAACCCCAGCACTGCATCAGCTGCTAAGAAGGAGAAGAAATGACTGCTACTGCTGAACCCAGGGCAGTAATAAGTCTTTGTAGAATCTGCATGCCTTGGGCTCAGAAATTTGTCTGTATGGTTTCTTTCTAACTTATGGTTTTGATAGATCACAGGAAGTTAACTAGATCTGCTCCACACAGAGCTTTGTTTAACTTCAGCATATGTTGCAACTGATCGGTCACTGTGGACCATTGCAGGTAGTTCCCCACAGTGGAATAGGGCACCTTGCTAATTTTTCTTTAAATCAAATATATTCCCACCACTGAGAAACGTGTGTCATTAGCAGCTGCAGCTTTCACAGAAGGGGTCTATAAAAGAGCATGCTTGCCACCATCAGCAGCTGGACACTGGACCTGCAGCTGCTCTGAGCTCAGCTCCTTATTTCAGGGTTGCTTTAAACCAGCACAGGCAATACCTCAGTTATAGACACCTGCGAAAAGTGCCAAAGTCACTTAAAAACATACTCTGCAGGAAGAACAGAAACAGCCTTCTATGTGCGCACGAAGTTTAGGCATTTCTGATGGGGATACTTTACTTTTATTGACAGGATGAAAACTTAATATTTTGCTGAATAGTTTAAATTATCATGTTGAACGGATTTGAAATGCTTAATTAAATACTATTCTTAACACAGTGTCTTCCCAGGTATTTGTAGGTGAGGATGCATCTCAGATTTTTTTCATGGTATGAGCATAAAAATGCAGAGAGAAGCAAATGAAAAAGGTGCAGTGAGAGCACTGATCAGTGCTTCCGTCTACTGCCTTGTAAATCCAACACACTTAATTCTAATTAAATGAAATTTTAACCCCCTGATCAAAGAAGAGTGAAGAGAAAGAGTGATTTGAAAAGCAAATTTCATAAGCAGACACGATTGAAGAATTCAGTGCAGTTTCCCATTAAATTTGCCCCCCCCCCCTTTTTTTTTAAGAAATGTTGTTAAAACTTTGAAAATTAAGGTTATGCAATATTTCTTCTACGTAAATATTCATACTACATGGGCATGCACGCTTAGTTAACATGATGTTAACTAGCCCGGTAAAGGATTTTAGTGGGTCTTTACTCCGTGAAATACTGAGGACCAATTCCTACGTGTAGCTCTATTTATGAGTCAGTTCATGTGTAACAGATTAAAGGGAAAACTAAAGATAAGAACCTATATATCGAAGGTGGCAAAATGCCTTGTCAGTTTTCAGTGAATTGACATTTTTACCTGGGTACCTTTCCTATCTGTCATCACTTATACATTTTTGCATTTAGAATGCTCATGAAAGCTTTCTGAGCCAGTTCAGTGGATTAAAAACAATGATTCTGTAAGCTGGCAGATACGGAAGTGCAACATCAATATTCAGAAAGCCAAGCAAGAGACATGTTCTTTTCAAAAAAGCAACAAAACCAACAGACAAAATCCCCCCCAAACCAACAACCAACCAAGATCAAGCCACAGAATCTCCCTGCCTGAAATCTGATAGCCTCAAAAGACCTTTTTGAGAAAGGCTGTGACTAAAACTGCCCAGAATGTAGAGCACGAAGACTTCAAACTATCCTCATAAAATGCATGCAACTCTGAAGGGGCGGAGGGATGACTCTGCAGTCAAATAACGCCTCTAAAAAACCCTTACTGTTGCAATCAGAAGTGTTTCTGATATTAAGAAGATGGCCCACACACTATGAAACAAACAGCGAGGCAACAAAGGCACTTTTAAACACAATGAGCTATCTTTTTACCTCATAGCTGAATGTCAAAAGAAAAAGAGAGCTGTATAATATGTGAGGAGAAGTGAAGTAGGGGAAAATGCAGAAAAAAAACCCAGTAAGAAATGCACTCCTTTAGTAAAATAACATATTTAATAAAATTAACACTTGTGCATTTTCTAGTCACTGCAGTTACTATGCAACCAATAGAAGTGCGGTAGAAATACAGCTTGGAAGGGAAATGCTGGTATTGCCGATGGCCATCCTAAATACTCCCTCATATTTCATTAATTATTAAAAGCAACTGTTGCTTGCTACACTTGCACAGAATTATGGAATATCATAAATACTAATGGAGGATTAGACATTTGGATATGTCCCGTCCTGTAGTGCAGAATTAGGTTTTTGTGACATGCTATAAAGAGGACTTAAAGGCAAATCAGAAAAAGAATTATGGCTTGGAGCTTGAAGAGAAATATCATCAGTCCCAAACCAAGTAAAATCCAAACCCTTAAAATCTTCAGGAGTTATAAAAGCTTTAAGAAAATAAAGATTTTGTTTCAACATTACATAGCAATCGTTTACATCACTTGGATGGGGTAAAAAATAATTCAGCTAACCAACTGAAGCAGTGTAAAAATGCAGCTTAGGAACTGTATTTGTTAACATTAAAATCACACAATAAAAGAGTACATAGAGATAATATAACATTTAAAATCATTTCAGAAAAAAGCTTTGACACAAGAAGACTAAACTAAAAAGCAAAATTACAACAAAATCCCGAAAAGCCAGAAACATCAAATATAATCAAAACAATCAAAAGCATGGGCAATACTGAAAAAGAAGTAATTGAAGTCAAACAGAAAATTGGAGCGAGTAAATGCAGAAGAGTGTAAAGGTAAAATACCAAAGTTAAGGAAGTCTTAAAACTTCACTGTTTGTCAGACTAGTGAGGGATATTTGCAGGAGTAATTTGAGCATAATGAAGTTAAATATCTCCAGTGCCTTGTAGCAGTAAACAACAATCTTTCTAAGTCCAAGCAACAAAGTGGAAGTTACATGCCCCGTAGAAGAGTTTAAATGTTTTGGTCCTACCGAAACAGTAAGTTGTTGTCCTATTCATCAGGCCCTAACGAAAATCTATGCAGCTGGTCTCCCTTGTTCTGCTGATCTGTAGAGAATATAGGCAAAGCTTTGGGAGTAGTCCTGTTTGAGCGCTGAGCAGCCTGCTTTTAAATATCGCCTCCCCTGACAGCAATGCAGAAGCAATTACTAAATTTTAGCTGACAAAGTTATAGCCAAGATGGACAGTCCATGCTTTTCTACTTGAATTTCTGCTCTTTCTCAGTGCCTCTTTTTTTCCCTTCCCTCTTTTACTGTTATTGTAAAAAAGAAAAAATCTTGTGGAAAGTTGACCTTCAGCCCCTCCTTTTTCTCCCCCTTTGAGAACCACAGGACAGCATTGATCCAACTGTCTTTAGGCAGAGGCATTTTCAACTGATGGCAGCTCATCTTTTTTCACTCCGGTAGAAAAAGGAACATAATAGGGAAAAACTGAAAAGACCTGCTGATAAAATCTGCTGTTTTCTTTAGTACTTGTTCAGGGCTCATAACGGCAAGTTTCCTTCTCTGGCAGTCTCGCTCTCTAGAAAGACCATTATAAACAAGCAAGCAGCTCCTCAGCAGTTTCCTAAGTGTGAGAATAACAGTTTTTCTTTGATGAACTCCACTCTAATGAAGGAGTCTTCTGGATTAACTAAAAGTAAAAACATATAGGAGGAAAGGCTTTTTCCTTAAGCTTGATAAGTGCATGTACTAAACCCAGATGAGATTATCACAATGCAGACTGAATAATTCAAAACATATCATGTCCTTTTATAATTTCAGGGGATTAATTATGCATGTCAATGGTATATTAATATTTTTAGTTTGCTATTTTTACAGCTATGTGTGCATCGTATGCGTGTCATGGGCTTGGTTTTCTTTTTTTATACCTAATTGATGAAATTCTGTGCAAGGGGATAGATAGAAATAATTAATATTTAAGCTATTTGGCCACTGACAAGGCAGCTCATGTTTGCAGTCCAGGGCATCACAAGTTTCAGGTTTGAATAAATGATGAAGTGTCAAGGGAGTTTTGGAAGCCAATTGATCAAATTTGATTTAACAGCCTCAAGAGTGTTTGTATGAAAAAAGATGGGGGGGGGGGAGGGGGAGAAAGGCCCTGATATGAAATAAAACTGCAGCCCCTTTGCATTTCTCGGTGTGATCAACAAGGCTATTTTTATGAGGATAGTTTTTCAGTGTTCCCTCAGGATCGTATCAAGGCTATTCCTGGGTTAGAAAAAACCCTCTTTCATAAAGTTTTTTGCTAAATTTTTTCCTTGATATCTTTCCCCCAAATGTTGTCATTTAGCTGAGCCATGCTAAGGTAAATACGAGCTGACTTTACAGGATGTGAAACATTTGAAAACAGCGTAGGGCCATGGGAATTGCTGCTCTGGAGCCGGACCCCTCCTCACATCCCACACGCTGGAAAATTTTGTAAACATCAAAAGTTTAAAAAAATCACTTTTTTTTACTACTCTACACTTGAAGCGCTGATTGTGAAGTTGCCTTTTGGGTTTTAGTGCTGTCTAGAAAGTCGTATATTTTTTGACATGTTTGAAGTTTCCATATATTTAATCACAGATTTCTTCTTCTTTCTCCTTCCTTTTTAGTAAATTACCCCAACTCTTCACTGACTGCAGCCATTTATTTACTTGGCTTAAAATACTGTGCTCCTGTGATTGGCCTGAATATCTGTAATGACTGATTTCCTAGGAAACTCCTGCTGCTAACAGCATGGCTTTTCTGTAAGTACGCTGATTTCCCTCATTTTTTGTTTTTCCTTTCCTCCATTAGAAACTAATTTCTCCATTTTTGGAATGGGGTTTTGCTTTCCCAGTGTTACGGCTTCAGTTCTCCTCTTCCAAAGTGAAACACAGCAGTGAATAGACTGTGGTCGTGCAAATTATGAAAGGTTTTGACGCATATATGAATGGTAAGATACCAAGGGGACAAAAAGCAAATAACTGTGTGCTTTGAGTATGTACATTGTCGCGAAAAACGCCGGGAAGAACTTGGATACGCTCAATATGAGTGATCAGCAAGCTTCAAACTTTATTAGGTGATGCTACAGGTTTATAGGGTCCTTAATTAGCTAATGCATATTGCAAAACTAGAGCTCATTATTGGCTGTGCACTACAAGGCTAATCCCGCCTTAACTCCCCTTGTTATGCTCATTCCGTACCCTTTTCTCAGACATTCCTCAGATAGCCGTATTGTGTCTGTTAACTACTCCTTGCAACAGACCTTGAAGCACCGAGGCTCCTGCCGTATCGGCTTCCCGGCCGTATCAGCACGTGAAAGGCTAAGCTCTGTACCTCCCCAGCTCCTGCTCGGCCAGCTGAATCATGTCTATGTGACCCTTGTCTGTTAACCATTTCTCTACAGTACATAATCTGTTAAAGTGAGTGAAGGTATTCAAAGACTTAACAGCGACCATGGGTTTGTATGTTTTCCTGATTCAAGGTAATTTTTTTCACAGAGAGAAGTCTGAAGGAGTTTCACTGAAGTCATAATGCAACAACTCCAGATTTCCATGGAGATTAATTGAGTTGGAGAATAAAATTTGACAAAACCCCAGCTTTTCATAGAAGATTTATATAGCCATATAATATTACTATGCAATTACAATGCTAAGGAGTATTAGTACTACAGTAAACAGTAGCACTAATGTAGAGTTTGAGCAGTCAAATTAAACCCCACCAGGGTATAAAAGGGCTGTTAACATCTTTTTGTTTTGAAATGAATAAGTTTATAATTCAAAGAAAAGCTTTTGCTTTCAAGAGGTCACTTTTTGTAATAAAAAACTGAAGAAATGTGTTTTCCTGTTCCCAGCCCTGGTATTGTGAAATGAAGATTTCTAAGTGCCTTCAAAGAAGTAGGAACTAAGAATTTCACATTTACATCATTACACAAGCAAAGGGGTAAGGAATTTGCATGTTTGTAATGTTCTTTTAATGTTTATTTTTGCTGGTTTTGCCACTGTAGTATGGCAGTAACAAGTGAAAAAGGTGTGCTCAGGAACTAAGTTTTTAATGTGAAACCAGCCTTTTGTGGCCAAGCCTCGGTGCTTTGCAAGCCAGCAGGAAGGTACAAGGACTCAGCCAAGGGATACACAAATAATTAGTTATTAAGCATACTGTTAGGAACATCATGACATGTATCATGAAGATTGAGACACTTGGAGCGATCTTACAGGCATAGACCATTTGGCTTTTGTAATCCTCCCAACATCTAACATCTAACTGAAAACTTAGTCTGGGGGATAGTTTTGCCATTTGATTTAAAATGTGTGTAGATAACCTCACCTAAATTTTGTGACACCAATTTAAGTACCTAACTCCAGTTTGAATGTTGGTCATCTGTTGTTACAGATTAACACAGCAAAGACCAAAATCTTTTCAGAAACTGTCATGTTTGGTGTTAATATCAGAGTAAAATTATATTGCAGAATATCTGGGGGTTTCTGTTCCAGCTAAAGAAAACACACAATTCTTTGCCTTCACTCTTCCAAAAAGCATCCTGAGTATTAGCTTGGACCCTGGAATCACTTTGGTCAACAGAGTTCCTGTGGAAAGATGTGTCCAGCAACCAGAAATGTAGGGGCAAAAAAAAAATCTGTCTTCTGTGTGTTACCTGAATGTGCTTGAGATGCTTGAGAGGCAACATTGGAGGGATCAGATAGAGGTGAACACAGGGAGCAAAAATAACTGTATGGTGCTCCGGGAAGCTTCTCAGAGTAGCTCTGAGAAGAAACTTAGAACAGCAGGAGGAAGACAGGCTTGCCAGAGCATAAAATTTTGGAGGCTTTTGAAGGACCAGATGTTTTTCTCCTGTTTTCTTCTTGTGTTACTTCACTTTCGTTGGGTGATAAATAAGAAGTGGCACACTTACTTAGCAGTAGAATGGTTTGAATTTTAGAGGACTGGAATGTTCCCAGTTGCTAAAGTTGACACTTATCACATGAAAAAATTTAATAGCCACCAAATTTTCCAATTGAAAGACTTTTTATTACAAAACTTTATGTGCTGATATCTGTAGGGCAATTTACAGCATTAGCAATTTCTTTTCTTTTGAAAATGCTATTCTTATTCCATTTCAAATGTTCAAGTTAAAAGTGTTCTGATTTTGTGCTTTATTTTCCATTTAAAATAAGAAATAACTTAGTCAAAATTGCCCATAAAGGAAAATCAATTTTTCAGACACTTCTGTTACCTGAATTAGGGCCAGATCCAGCTTCGATTCCAGCCCTGAGGCACTGAACTTCCATCATGTTATATTATTGCAGGAATTTATGGGGTGTAATTAGTTTCCCATTTAAAAAAAAAAAAGAAAAAAGAAAAAAAGAAATTCCAGGGACTTGTTCTGTGCTGCTTTGAAATGAAACTCAGCTCTCAGTGTGGAGGGTGGTTTATGTTGTCAGATATGAAGAAGGAAGGCTGGTCTGCACTCATGTTATCAGCTAACGTAGCCCTATGGAAAATTTGGAGTGCGCATACATTTCTGTGTCTTTCTGTTCTGTTTCATCTCAGCCAGATTTTCTCCCTGTTTGGCTCATTATATTTTCTACTGTTGTAAGTTTATCAAAAAAGACTGGTATTTGTTTTGCGTTTCTTCTTTTTCACCCTTTATTTCCTCTTTCCATAACTGGCACATCTTGGCTTTTCTTCTGTATTGTCTCATGAACATATTCTTCTCTGACATTTGTCTTCCCACACTTCTTTTCCTATCTGCTATTTCCCTGTCATCCCTTTGATGTTTTCAGGCACCCTTCTGTCTTTCCTTCATCCACCTTATTTTTTTTATTATCTATGCTTTTTGTTCCCTGTCATTTCCCCCCATTTATCATTCTGTCCATCTCCTCGTAATTTTGTCTGGCTCCCTCACCATACGTTCATCCCTGTTTGTTATCTTCAACATGTACTGTTGTGTGACTCCTGACTCTTTCACGCCTCACTCCTACTTGTATGCGGTATCCTCCTCACATGTACATCTTTCTGCAGACGTTATTATTTGCATTAGGGCTGGGATGAGACACAAGGAGTTTTTCTCCTGTTTCAGATGAGCATGCGGTCTGTTTGCAATTCGGACAAGAATCAGTGTGCGTTCACCATCTGAAAACTCAATTGAATTAGTCTGTGGATAGTCAGAGATTGCATTTTTTAACTGTCTCATACTACCTTGTAATAGGATTTGATGTCTTTCATGGGTTCATGAGACGAGATGCCTCTCTGCAATGTCTCTTCGATTTTGAAGATATGTTTGTGTGAGAGAAATCAGCCTGATCAACCTTTGGTTTGCCGCATTTATATGGTGCAAGAATGTAACACAATTTATTTACCTACTTTTCCATTGCAAATGCTTTTACCAGGAAACTATTACTATTCTGAAAGCCCTTACAACTTGTCTGAAGCTGGTTTTATCAATACATGAATAAGAAACTCAGAAGCCCAGCTAAAAATAAAAGCCGCTGCTATTTGCAGGAGTTAATTTGTCTTCCCACACTTCTCTTTCTATCTGCTATTTCCCTTTCCTCTCTTTGATCTTTTCAGGTGCTCTTCTCTATTCTTCACTGGTTCTCATAGGAAGGAGGTTCTCTGTGACGTGTTAATATCAGCAGGTGATCTAAACATATTTGCTGGAATGTCCATCTGGATGGACAATTACAGAATTCACATGAACATGCTGCTCACTTCTTAAAGGAGAAATAATGTGTGTCTTTGCAGCAATACAGTATAAGGTCGGGAAACCTGTCTGGGTTGTTGCCATATTTTGAAACTCCTATAAGCTTTCTGAATCAATTTAAGTCTATGTTGTGTCTAATCAGACATTTTCTCATTAGAAATCTTTGTAATTTTCAGATGCAGTGTGATCCGGGAATGCAAATATGAAATAACTGGCAAGCAAACAAAAATCTTTGAGTAGGAAGAACATCAGAGCGGAAATCTCCACCTTATATACCTAATCTTTCCGAAACTGAACTTATTATTACAGGCAAGTAAATCCTTACCCTTACTTGAAAAACCTGATAGAAATAATTAAAAATAGACTAATGAAATGTCTGTGGCATCATGATAGGATGTGGTTCGAACAATACAATAAGCCATAAGAGGGTTCCTTTGCAGAAGGGCCATCATCTCCCAGTGATGCTTCTCATTCTATTAAATGTGACGTGCTGATCCTGCCTGAAAACAGGTCACTTGGTTAAATAGATTTTATCTGATCTAGTTCTTGCTTTTTTGTGAGAATAGATGTAACAAAAATCAGAAGTACCACTTTCTGCACATTTGGCTTTGGTGGAAGGCAGTTTAAGACCATTATTATTTCAGTGGCACTTTTCTTGTTGCTAGCTCTGCTGTAAAATTAGAGGGGGTTTCTGTAATAAGTAACTGAGAATGTGGTCATATTTGGAGAACTTTCAGAAAAACCTTAGCATTTGGAGAGGCGACACATGTGAATGATAGAAGTGAAATCCATGTGATTTTTTCTTTTGAGTATAACATTCTGAATAGTTGCTTTACATTTTAGTAAAGAATACTACATCAATTCAGAAGAATGTCTTATCTTTAGGCTTGAGAGGTGTGGTACTGAACAGTTTATCCTCAGATCTGAGAAATCAAACAATGCTATGTCCCTGGAAGCAGTCAAAAGGAGAAGATCCACACATGGGTACAGGTTAGTGTTAGATGTATTGCTCTACCTTCCCTCCCAGGTTAATGTGCTACGATCATTATTACCATATGTTCTCCCTATTAATTGCTAAGCAGTTTGTAACAGGCATTGTCTTTCACTCTTATGATGATCTAAATTCTTTCAGCTAGATGTGACTTTATTTCCTTGTGAGAAATGAAAGGTATGATTACGCTTTGCAATTTAAATGCCTTATTTCTCAAAGAAAATAAATACATTGAATATATTGATCATGAAAATACTGAAAAGGTTAAAGATTTTGGACTAGAACAATTGTAGGCAAAAAAAATAATTGAAAAAGCTTTGGAAAAACAATCCATACAATCTTTAGTAATATTTTTTTAATAATGGCAACCACCAATTAACAGTTAATCCTAACCTTTATTTTTTCTTTTGTACCAAATCAGAAAGGGCTTTAACTGAAGACTATTTCATATTTGTTTTATAAACTGATCTGGCTTTCTCCTGCTTTTACAGAAGTAAGTGGTAAAACTTTAGAGGTTATGTCCTTAATTAGAAGCTCCTTCACTTGCCTGAAGAATAAAAAGAGCAAGAGCAAAACAGAAAGAGCAGAGCATTAGGAATAATTCAGGGAAGAAACAGACAATGGTGACACAAAGGTGATAGATATTGGTCATGGTTTAAGCCCATCAGTAAATCAGCCACACAGTTGTTAGCTCACTCCCCCCATCCCTTCCTCCCTCCGCTCACAGAGGGATGGAGAGGAGAATCAGAAGAATGTAACTCCCATGGGTTCAGATAAGAACACTCCAGTAACTGAGGTATAACACAAACCACTGCTGCTGCCACCAATAATAATGATGATAACAGAAATACAAAGGAAGAGAATACAACCGCTCACCACCCGCCGACCGACACCCAGCCCGACCCGATCAGTGAACTCACTCTTCTGGGTCCCTGCCCCCAGTTTTTACATCCTGTGCATGACGTGCTGTGGTATGGAATACCTCTGTGGTCAGTTTGAGTCAGGTGTCTCTGCTTCCTTCCGGCTCCCCTCCTCCCTGGCAGAACATGAGGCTCAGAAAGTCCTTGGTCAGAGTAAACATTACTGAGCAGCAACTGAAACCATCGGTGTTATCAGCACTGTTCCCAGGCCGAAAGTCAAAAATACAGCACTGCACCAGCTCCTAAGGAGAAAAATGACTGCTGCTGCTGAACCCAGGACAATATTATACAATAACTACTGCTAGTAATATTTTCTAGGTATGCTACTTGTATGCATCTGTTTCAGCTCTGATTTCATCTGTGATAGGGTTTTGGGATTTAAAATTCTAACTGTTTTTAGGGAATGGGTTTTTGTTACTCTTTGGAGTACCTTCTGTATATCTGATCACTGCAAAATTAATACATGATTCATCACTATGCCTCAAAATGCCAATTATATACACTACACACATGCATTTTACATATATAAAACAAGGTTTAGGAAATGTTTCAGTATTTTACATTAAACATTGAGCCATTGAGCACAACTGTTTTCCTGCGGCCATCCAACCAGTTCTTTATCCACTGAGTGGTCCACCTATCAAATTGATGTCTCTCCAATTTAGAGACAAGG
>JAOEHY010024211.1:0-15508 GCA_025447955.1 Psilopsiagon aurifrons
TGGCCAGACCAAACATCACTAAGCCATAACTAAAAACATTGGTGTTATCAGCGCTGTTCCCAGGCCACAAGTCAAAAGAGACTGAGTATCTCAAATGAAAATTGAAACGAGACATTCAAGCCTCTTTAAGTGCTTATGGGGCTGGAGAAGCGTGGGAGAGTGGAAATCCTACCTGCCAGATACACATGCTTGATTAATACGGGCTCAGTTCTGTAACATAGTACAATGTCTGGGAAGCTGCACAGGTGCGACTTCTTGTGCTACAGTAGAATAATTTGCCAAATAAATACGTAACATGTACATTAGAGTATCATTTGTTTAGTTGTTAACAAAGTTCTTAAAATACTAAAAATGGCTATTGAAACATTTTTATTTTTACTGCTGACCAACATCTGTACCAGAAACATGCCTCTTGATTACTTCCTCATGATAACAAAGATGTGTCAGTGGCTGATAATATTTTCCTGTTATTTAATTATGTACAGCATTAGTTAAATGGGAAAGTTGCATCAAAGGTGTAAAGATATTGCTGACTTTATTAAAAAGAAGGCAGCTTTGTGAAGAAGCATTGTGATAAGAAGGCAGAATTCAACATAAATATCAAGGATAATAAATTCAGGCAGTAGCAGAATTGTAATTTTCAGAAGCAAGATTTTAGATGTAAGAATAGATCTTGAAGTCATTCCAAGCATTAAGTGTCTTACTCAGATTTTTATCCCAGAGCTTGGAATCTAATTGATATGATTATTTACAGAAAAATATAAAATTGTCAATATTTAGAGGCATAAATGTACGGAGTAATTTCATATGTGGGAAGTGGCAATATTTCAGATTCTTCCATGCTGACTAGTATAATTTCAGTAACCAAAATGCCCAAAAGGAATTGCTATGAGAAGAATGATCTACTCTGCTTGCTTTCTGCCTGATTCAACATGCACACCAACATGTGTCCAAGTCTAGCCCTACTTTGAGAGCACTCGAGCAAATGCACTTCTGATTAAAAAGCCTTAAATGCTAAGCCTGGTAATTCATTGCGTTTGGCACTGAACTTTCCTGTAACAAAGAAGCTGATGAGCTTGGGTGAAGAGAATTGGGGCCCTTGAAGCTGAGCATTACAGGCACTAGTGCTATTAGTTTCACACATCTTAGGTGCTTGTGCTGCTGTTGCTGGTGAAGGACTAGACCATCAGGTTTTGGAAAAAAAAAGGAAGTCTCAGACGTGGAGAGAAATAATACGTGTTTGAAATATATTTCACAAGGTCACATGATTAAGTTAAACAAGGAAGCACATGGCACAAAGTACATTTTGGTTTTAATTATATATGCACAGTCCACTGAACATAAAGGAAATAATGAGGTACTATCTAGATAAGCTTTTCTACAACACTGATTTATGTGCAGCAATTTACTGTAGCTCCAATCTACAATTTGTGTATTAGATTTAAGATCAAGAAAAATTGTTCAGCTGATTCCCTTGCAGATTGTTCCTTCTGCGTTAGCATCAGGGTGCTCCCTCCCACCTCCTTACCCCCTGCCAGGAAATCGGTGACTATGGGCATGTGAGGGACAAGCTGCACTTCTGCAGTTCTGCTGGTTTGGCTTGCTGTAGTCTGGAAGGGTTAGCAGCTCTTAGCATGTTCTGCCCAACTTCAGCCCTGTGGTTGTGGCCTGGAGGGAACTCTTGCATGGAATAAAATAGCTCATTTGCAGTTCAGCCTACTCTGAGCTGTGAGAGATTGAAGCATTTCAAGGGATTTCAGAGGCATACAACTGTAGCAGTCTACTGAGCAAGTTTCTAGGGAGCTGCGTATTCTTAAGAACCCGGGTAAATGTAAGTGTATCTTCATGACAACAGCAAACAGGACATTTCAAAACAAGGTTTTTCTCTGGCAAGTTTCAAATCTTACAGTTAATCATAGATATCAAATGGTTTTAATTATTGAGATAATGTGTAATATCTTGCTTTGATATCAGAATCAGCCAAATAATTCAGCTGAAATTTTCCTCACCAAAAGCAGCCTGGGAAGTATATTCAGCATGTAAAGTTCCAGCTCAAACAGTTATAGTTTGGCAAATTTAAAAGCAATTGAAAACAGGTTATTATAATAGGAAGTGTTGAGCAACCTAAGTTGCAGGTCTCCAAGTCTGAACTATAATTCACCACATGTAGAAAGTAAATTGTTAAGCTGTCAATTTATAAAATTAGGTGGAGAGTTTCCTGGTATGGTTTGACAGAGTTGGTGCTGATTAAAGTCTTCTACTATTACTAATGTTGCTATATATATATTTTGAACTCTGGATTTCAATAACATAATTCCCCCCCCCCCCAACTTTTATGTCTTTGGATATTTTTGTATCATTTAGATTTTGGTCAGTGTGGGGCTTGTTGAAAAATTCCCTAAGACTTTTCACTGAAATACTAGTGGAGAAAGTTAGTAATTTTTTTAACTGAGATGCTTACAGAGATATTCCTTTCTACAAAAAAACCACAGCATTTTTATAGAATGGTCAGGTTTAGTGCTAAGTTTCACTAAACATGTGGAAGATGTGTTTTCAGGTGGCTGGTGTATGGAAATGAATCTTCAGCAGGGATTCACTGATACAGGTCTGCTAAATGTGAGTGGAGTTAAGTGAGCTGTCTAGTTAACTTGCATTAGCAGGTTAAATGAACTGTGAGGATCATCAAGGTAGCCTTCTTGTCAACTTTAAAATGAGGAAATACTGTGTTATGTGTAAGGGATACATTTACTTAAGCAGTCATATTATTCAACTGATATTAGACCTGAAATCTCATACTGGAAAATCTGTAAAGCAAAAGCTTGAAAGATGTAGAAATGCTCTGTCTCAGCTAAGGCAACTATCGAGGCAGTTACTTCAAACAATGGTATGCTCAATGATTGGATAAAGAGAGCTATCTCCTAGAAGCAAACCCACAAGACATCAAAGCCAGCATTGGCAGTTACTGGTGAGAACAACTATTGACAAGGGTGCTGCTGCTGCATGTAAAATGGGCTAGATACCCATGTGGCTTCTCCTCTTTTTCTAACGCTTGGAGATGTGTATAAAAGGATGGCAGGCTGACAGATACAAATGTAGATGTCACAGACTATGAAAGGAGCCAAGGACAGGAAAGCAGCTTGCCAAATGACAACAGTGTGTGCTTCATTGGAAGATGTGTTGAAACTGAAAGCAGGATGACTCTTGAATGGTTTGTAATTATAGGAGTAAACAGGCAGGTGACTGTAATCTTCAGAGTTAATCTTGATAGTGAAATCTGGCATCATGATGTTTTAATTTTTAAAAGTGGAAGCACACTTTCACCAGGAGTAAGAACCTCCTGTAAGAGTATGAATCTCACATAAATGGGATATTGGTAAGAAAACTGTATAAGTAAAAAAATGATAGAAATAGAGAGATTGAGGTTAAAAAATACTTATTGCTGTGAGAGGACGGAGGAAGGGAATTCAGTCTTATTAAAACACATTTTGTTTCTGGGTACATAGTAAGATCTTTAATCTTATTTACCCAGGTGTAATGTAATATATCAGAACACTTTAAGCAGTTTTTCCAGGGACACTGAACCATGACAGCTCTGGTTTGTCCATTGTGATTAAAGGAAGGTAGAAATTGTTCTGTTCCTGCTGCCAAAAATCTTGCTGACAGTTTATTGATGGAACCTGTGGTGCTGAACAAGATTGCCATGCCAAGTGGTCTGCTGCATGAAGGTGTGTACCCTCACTGAGTTATTTCATAGAATGGTTTCCCAAATTGGTCACAGCAGATTAAAAATTAATTAATTCTGAAATCTGTGGTCTCTTCTTGTTTGGAATCCCTTAGTAAGTTTGTACCTCTTTTGCGTTTGATAGATGCATGTTTTAAATTTCTTTTTCACTTCTTCCTGTTTCAAAGGTTAGATAATTATATTGCTAATTAAATCAAAATAAGGCCTTCATATGCTTCACCTGGTGAATGTAATCTTGGATTTTCAAGTTACAGTTGTATTATAAACCAAGCTCCTGGTTTAGTTAGCTAGTTTTACATTATAAGGAGATACATAGTTTAATGGTATCTTTTTAAAAATCAGATTTAGGTTAGCCTGTCATTTGGGACTGTGTTTTAGTAACATCAGTGTAATTGCTATGTAGACCATTTACACTCATTTCAGACAGACAGGCTAAGATTATGAATAGTTAAATTTCTGTATTGTCATTGCACTTGTTATTTCAGAAGTATCACTGAAACTATGATTCTACCATGCTTCAAAAGCATGGAGATGTTAATAAGCAGCAATTATGAAAGATTGCTGTTAGCTTCTCACAATGTAAATATTTCTTCATGATGCTGACATGTGAGTGCCTGTAAAAGACAAGTGCTCTATACTGCTTTCCAGCATGCACACAAAGATCTGCCAGGTATATCTGACAAACAACAACTCACTTTTCCTTGGAAGCAACTGTAACATCCTTTCAGTCTGTCATGCTGTGTGCATACATTTGTGCTATGAATTGAGAAATGGCTCTTGCAGAGTTCTTCCTGTTCATTTGGCTGAACTGAACAATGCTTTGGCAGGGGCGGGGTGGGTCAGCATGTACTGGAGGCATGTTCCTGCTTCCATTTTAGTCAATAGTAATTTTACCATGGAAATAGAGCTGGATAAGGCCTTTTTTGTGAAAAATTTCAGTTCAGGTAAGTAATTGCTTCTGCTATAGTTAAGAAAGCAGCTCACGAAGATGCTGCATTTTCAGCATTGATTTACAAATCCAAGCTTTAATAATATGCAAAGCAGACATGCAAATCTGTCAGTTTTGCAAATCTGCATGAGAACGTTTTAAGTTTTGAGCTTAGACTTCTTAACCTTCAGACGCCTCTACCAAAAGCACAACTTCGCACAAAGGCTGACTGGAGAGAGCACAATGCAATTGCTACTGCACTTCCCAGTGTCCTCAATGGCATGTTTAATGGCCAATCCTGCAGCACTATGCCATGGAGTCTGTCCTGACACAGACAAAGATCCCATAGGGAAAAGAAGAAAGGAGGTGGTCATGTAATTGAAGACTATATCATAAAGCATAGTCACCAGTGGGTGTAATTATGGTTGAATGTACTTATGCACCTCTTAACCTTATGTACCTTAATTATAGCACCTCGTTTTTGAGTGCTTGCCTTGGAACTGCGTCTGGTGTAGCTCTGCTGGCCTACAAAGCACACCATGGTTGTATTAGCCATGACCTTGTCGCTAAAGACAGTTACTTGGTTAATGCAAGCATGAGTGGGTTTTCTGTGCGCATTCAACTTGTTTAAGCTAGTTAGAAAATTGGCAGTAGTCTTTGCAGAAAGTAGAGCTGTTACGGAGGGCTTTGGCTGCCTGGATTTTCTGGGGAATTAGAGCTGTTCAGGAGGTCTAAGCGTAGCAGTGAGGGAGCCCAGGAATCTTGGAAGCTTCTTGGAGCATCTGGAGCAGACAGCGTCACTTTGGAAGTTGTCCAGACTGAGTGTTGGAGCAAAACACAGCTCCCAGCAGAGATGGTACCTCCTGGTGGAGGCACAGCACAGCAGTTCCCTCCAGCGCCCTCCAGACTGGGTCATCTTCACCACTCTTACCCCTGCCTACCTTCCTGTGCAGGATCATCCCCCCGGTTTTCTCTGAAATGAGCCATGACAACATGTGTGTCTTTCACGTGCGCAGATGTCTCATGGGCTCTCTGTTGGAAGGAAGCTGTCCAGCCAGTTAGGTCTGTGTCGTCATGGTGAAAGCAGAGAAGTGTTCCACCCACAGCGATGTTTTGCCCTTAGTGGAAGAACTTAGCCTAACCCTCACACTCATTTGAAAACACTTAAGAGTGGTAGGCAGGGAGACAGTCTATGACAAATGCATCTGGATGATATAATCTTTAGTCTCAACTGTGCTTTGGTGAAGAATAACAGAAATTTTGGATTTCAATGTCTTTAAGAAAAATTCCTGCACTGAATAAGAAAGAGAAAATTACTTGCCATCTTGAAGGGACCTGAGAATCCTGATGCATGAGAAACAGCTGTGCAACAACACATAACTTAAAGCAAAAATCCTCAGTATTAAGCTAAGAAGTTTCATCTAGTGCTGTTGAATCTTGCTATCTTTCAATGGGGGCAGGAAGCACAAAGAAGCTTTCTTTGCTGTGCAGTGACTAGCTTGTGTGACAGCACTTAAGTAACAAGGCTCTCCAAAGGGAACAGGTTGTGTACAAATGCATGTGCTAGTGAGTAGGACTTGCACAAAAGAAGTCCCTAGGGACACAGCTTCATTTCGGATGGCTCTGCCTGGAACTTGGCTCTGCAACCCAGCCCTGCTCATAGGCAGCCTGACAGAATAGTATGAGATGAACAGAGGTAATTAGCATTAATTTTTTTTTAATTGCAATATGTGTTTAGAGATTGTTAAAACCTGCCAGTGAACCAGGAAATCTACAGAATTTTACCTACTGTCTTGTCCTAATTTTCTTCCTAGCATTCATTGGTTTCTTCTAAAAGCACATCTCTTTCTGCAAAGTAAGCATAACCAAAATCTGTCAGGCTCCAGCCAGCCAGACGTTAATGTTGTTAGAAGCAGTAATAATTATGCAAGCAGTCGCTTCACTGGTCACTGAAGGTGAGTTCTGTACTCAATTGAATACAAGCAGGCTGTTGTGCTTTTAGCAAACAACTCTGGAATTACGTATCAGAAGCCAAAACTCCCTTCTGACTCCCCTGTAGGTAAAGGAGATGTTCCTGGGAACAGGATTGCTTTTTCAATGCGTAGAAGCTAATGTACATCACAGTGTATTAAGTGATGCTCTTGCTGCCTGGATAGCAGGTTGCTGGTGTGTGTACTGGTTAGGTTTTGCTGCTCAGATGGGAATTTCATTGTCTGATGCCTTTTGCTCAGACAGCTGCAGTGTAATAAGAAAGACACTGGTATTTATATTTCCCAGCATGGCTGCTGTACAGTATGTCTGTTGAGGCTGCTTCTTCTCTATTATCTTGAGATTTGTTACTATAATGACTTATTTCACCTCCCCCTCTTCTGAAAACTTTATTGAGCCATCACTGGGAGCTTCTCTTCATGTTAGTGCCCTTTCTCTTGACTCTGAATTAATTAGGGGTGAAACTGGAACACTGACTCATAGCAAAGGAGGAGAGCTTCTATTAGTAATAAGCAAAGAAGGCCACAGGAACCTATTGCTTCCTGGCTCCAACAATGCCTTCCTTTCGTATGTCACTCTGACACTGCCCATGTTAACTGAAGCTTCTTCAGACGCTATTTGCAGTACTGAGACACTCAATGTGTCTGAATTGGATGGCTTCACTATTTGAGGAGGTCTGGGGGAGCCAATCTCCAAAAAGATGAAAGCGCTAATTATGTTGGTAATTACTTTAAAGCTCTTATCCTACTTTTGCCAGTGTCCATTTCCATGGTAACAGGAGCAGGTACAGCAGCATTCAGCCAGCTCTTGGCTATGTCAGAGGTGTCTGAGGTTGGGAAGATACTGCACAAACCACGCATACAGATTTTCCAAGACTCCAGAGATTTCCTTGCCATGGAACTCACTTAAAACACAAAAAAGCTGTCCTAAAAATGAGAGCTGTTCTCTGTAAGCTGTACAGGCTGTGTTAAAGCCTTGATTTCACCCTTAGGTGAGCTAGCTGGTCTTCTAAAGGCAGGGCTGCAGCCAGAGTCCTCTGGGAAGCCCTGTCTGACTCAGCAACTCTTTTTTCCTGCAGCCTCCTGGGCTGAGAACATCTTTGCCACTTCCTGGCTCTGCTAGGCAAATCTCAAACACGAAATTCCCACCAGCCCTTTGAGCGCGTCTGAAATTGTAAACAGACTGCATTTGGAGTGGTTTATGTCACTGACTTACAGTAAGCATTACACTTGCTTAGGCTGCCATTAGCTACTGCAATTTCCTAGATATTTAGGCTTTCAGCACATAACTGTGGTATTTACCCACAAGTTGTAAATGCAAACTGTTCACATTTCTTTATGAAGCAGCAGCGATTCCAGGCTGTAGTGGCTGGTTATTCACAAACTCAGCAAAGCCAGACATGGTATTAATGTACTCTGGGGTGCAAGTTCTGAAGTGATGTGGGTGGAGTCGTGAGCCAGAGAAAATCATCAGGTGTCCTGCTTTCTGCCTGGGTGAGCTTCAGAGCTCAAAACAAGCTCCAGCGACCACTTCAAGAGGGAGAGCAAAATGGCTTTACAGACAGGTGCCTCCATCGGGTGTTGTAAAAAATGACATCATAATACAATAAGGATCACAAGGATTCTGTACTGTACTGTCGATTCCTGTCTCGTTCTTCTGGAAATTTGACCATCCAGAAATAGTGATTTTTTTTCCTGTGATTAACACTGATATATTTTAAAAGAAAATTCTTTGATAGCTAATGTATTTGTTTTCATTGAATCTAAACAAAGTTTATTAAATTCTGCAATTGATACCAAATTGCACTGTTGATCAGGTCTGCTGTCTGCAGTGATATTATGCCTATCCTGTTTATTTAAAAGAAATAAGAACAATAGATAAATCACGGATAAATAATCTACAGTGTCTTAGAATTTAAAGAGGAAATGGGCGATCACCAGCTTTGAAGACTGGGCATTTTGATTATTCATGTCAGAGTGTAGGACCTTAAATATTTGCAATTTTTTATTGATTTCCTATTATTCTTGGTGTTCTTTTTATGATGCAGGATCAGTTTTCTAATTCTACATATCTAAAATAAGTGACAGTTAACATTTGGGCAGGTTTTATCTTCCTTGATTTTGAGGAAAGAAAGATTTATTTAATTTCAGAGGGCTTTCCCATGCTAAGAGATATCACACGTCTTTATAAGCTGTGCTGCCATCTTCTCAAGAAAACACATAATGTACTAGTAAGGGAGAAAACTCGAAGTGCTGGGTCTTCCTTTTATGGGACAGGAAATAAAAAGTGGTTTTAACAGCTAGCAATCTTGGGGGCAGGGGAAGGAGAAAGAATTGTTGCTAATAACATTCATATAATGCTGCTGCTATTTCACTAACAAGTGACATGGTAGCTAACTACAATTAGTCCCTGTATTTGAAAGAGGAAAGACATACTCTCTTCTCAGGATGTTTATGCTATAAAGCCTCCCTGCTTTCCTTGGATCCTTCCATGTACTGAAATAAACTGTAGTTTTGAGTATCAAAGTTCGATTCTGTGTTTACACAGAGACAAGAGTATGAGGGTAGGACATCTTATGCCATCCTCTTGTCCTCATTTGGCTTTTCTTTTTGTTTTGCTGATGTCCTCCTACCTGGGGTTAAAGGGTGTCAGTCCTGTGTTTTCTGTGTGGTTGCACATGAGCTACAGATGGCTTCGTTATGTGGGACATGTCTCTCTGACAAATGCTCCAGCCCCGCAGAAGCTGGGCTAAAGCAGAGGAGGTATTTCACTCGCTGCCCTCTATCATAATGCTTTGAAGAAATCTTGTGGGAAGAGAAATGTGAGAAAACTGATTTGTCATAAATCTTCACAGCTGCAAAGACAAAAAAGCTCCTCTGCCTCTGAGGAGACCAACTATGGGGCCAATGTCCTGAGAACTTAGAGAGCTCTCTGCAGTTGGAAAACAAGCAGGCTAAATGAGAGCACGTGATGTTTTGCACCCTGGCAGAGAGACGGCTGTCGTCCAAATTTCCTTCACGGAGAAATATAGCAGAACTTTTGGACTAGTGCCTAGGGTAAACTGGGGATAGCATAACTTACAGATGTCTACATAAAGAAATAGCAGAGTTGAGGATGTTTACCGTGACTGGGTCACACAATGGGAAATAACAATGATCAGAAATGAAAGAAAAGCTGTCCTGTATGTACAACAACATACCCTCCTCATCTTCAGTTGAATTCTGCAGAGTGGACAACTGGCATCTGGAGATGGGATAACTCACAGAGCAAGCCTGCAGGCCAGTGGTTCAGATAAAGGGATGGTTGATCTGGTTTGCCCAACAATTAAAATTTATGTGCAGAATATTTAATAGTTTTACATTATTCTAAGTCTCTGTATTTGAAAGCAGAACTCTCATGAAGCAGAAGAAGAGGAGGCTGAAGGAAAAAGTGGTAAAACAGAAGGGAGAGAGGAGAGAATCGTGAAAAGCAAACAGAGATGTGCTTTAGTGAAGAGGGAAAGCATTTGGAACAGGGAGTTGGAGAAGGTAGGACTTGTTCCTAGCACATGAAGCAGTTGCCTCAGATTGGCACTTTACTGAACCATTTCCACACATTGGCACTCATGTTGAAGTCCACTTTGCAGAAACAAGCTGATAAAGCTATTATGCCTGATCACAGATAAGAGAAATCCCGCTCTGCCCATGCTGCAGCTTGTATCCCACTGAAACATGCTTCCCATGTTTGGATTTGCCTTCATTTGTTCCTTCAATAGTGGGGTCCTGGAGCTGTGTTGTGCTGACAACAAAACCATTCACCTGGGCTGCTCCTGCCCTTGAGTTTGTCCCCATGTAATTTCATTTATTCCCTTTGTGCTTCCTTGCTTGTGTGGCTTTTTGCACCTTTTAGAGCAAGCTGTGCAACTACCTGTTCTTACTGGCACGCTAAATTGGTGAAACATTTGTTTCTTCTAGGCCTGAGACTGGCTTAAGGGAAGAAAGCAGCAAAACACAAACATATTGTGCCCTTCATCACCCCTGAGAAACAGCGCAGCACCACAGGCTCTTGTAAGGCCGGTGGCATGGCAAAGTCCACACGAGGGCTGTGCCAGCCCCGGGAGTTTTGAATGGCTGAAGGAAACATGTATGATTGTTCGTTTGCTGTTCTGCCAGTACGCTATTACCATCATGTTTAAATGTCACGAGCCTGCAAGTGTAGAAACTCATCCGGTTTATCAAGCCGAACTGCCTGTTGGTCTGATTTCTCCCTCCTTGTCTCCTTCCTAGGTGTGAGCAGCCTGTGGTTTGCCTGGGGCCCTCAGCGGCACTGAGGAGGGCAGCTCTGCGGCCCCGCGGTGGTTCTGCAGGTCCCCAGCTGAGGGTACGGCTATTTCTGTCCCAGCCACGGCGCAGCGGCCACCGCACAGCCCTGCTGACAGGAGCGGTGCTGGACCTGGCGTGCCTCTGCGGCCTCACCCCGCTGCGCAGCCCCGCTGCCTGTGTCAGCCGCATTTCCTGCAGCGGTTCTGCAGATGCTGACATGACCAACAAGAGTTCAGCGACTTCAACGGGTTCCTCTCACACTGCAGCATCTATTATTTGTAGTACAATGGCGTACCAAAGTGCTGCAAATAGCAAATAAGGGAGGTACCCTCTCCCGGGCTGTGTACCAGGCATAGCTGGAGGGATTACAGTGCTCCTGCTATGTGTGGTCTGTGGCAAACTGGGATACAGAGTTCAGAGCTTCTAAATCCTAGATCAGCGAATTAACAAGATTATCCTTTCACTCTGAAAACAAGATTAAGAGAGCTTTTGGTATCAGCATGCCACCAAAAGCTAGGTTACGTTAAACAGCCTGGAACTGTAAAACATTCAGATTTTATACTGCATGGATACTGAAGAAAAAAACCACAGCTCTGATGGTAAACAGTAAAAGTGCCACCTTTATCACATACATACAATCACGTGTCAGTTGTGAGGCTGGTTGAAAGTTATACTGCTGACATGTCATTTATTTTTAATAGCTCCCATGACATTATGAGTACTTCCATAATTAAAATAACTTGTTCTGTGAAAGAGCAGATGTCCTGGTACTTAAATACACAGTGCTGCCACGCTGAAGACTTTTGCTTAATGGCATTAGAAGCAGTAGTTTGTCCTGATCAACAGCTCTGCTGACGTCTTAGATGCCACTGAAAGCCAGAACAGGTGGGTCATCTGTAAACAAGAGTTTTAATGGGCCAACTTTCTTGTGAAGGGCTGGGTGCATGCAGTGCAGCTCCTGCCAGTGAAGGGCACTTAGTCTGATCCCTGAATTTCTATTATAAACATTTTCCTGACGTTTATGACCTGTCTGTATGAAGGATTGCTTTACACGCAAGCAGCACTAGATGAAGCCAGGCCAAAATAATGTCTTGCCCCCAAGAAAGAAAAAGTCACAGACAAACCTTAGGCTTAAAATACATCTTTGGCAAAGGAGACTTCAGGTGGCCTCTCACAAAAATGCAGCCACACATTCTCCCTAGCTTCTCTTGCAGCCGAGGTGGTCCTGCCCTATTCCTTCCTTTGCATTTTTTAGGGTCTGCTGAGGATTGAACAAGAGTGGCCCCTCTGAGGGCTGGGTGATGAGTTTGCAGCACGTGCATTTCTCAGTGGTGTGGGGATGCCCACAGCGTCGGGCCTCCATCCGGCTCCTCCCCACACACATTGCTCAAAGCACAGCAGCACTTCAGTTTGATGACAGCTCTCAGGACAAGCAAGTGCCCAGATCACTTCTCTCCTTGCCCCAGAACATGGTGGATGGGGTTCTGTTAGCATCATACAAACTATGCAGCAGCATACCCTCCTGGTTGCCTGGCCTGGAGGGGACACACAACATATCCTGCCATGGGACTACTTATGTGGGGTCAAAAGCAACGTCTGCTGTTGTAGGGCTGGATGTGCACTTGGTATGTGGTGAAGATGGTGAGGGGTTTGGTTAAGTCAGGTTTAAATTCTGTATATGCCATGGAAGGAGCTTTGTTTGTGTGTCCCTCCAGTGTCTCCTTAAGAGGCTCTGTTGGCATCGCCTGGCCTCAGAGTGCCCTATCTCAGCTCGAGACACCAGTTTCTGAGTACAGTGCTGGCTGTGCCCAGGAGCTGCCAGCACTGCACAGCACAGTCTTCAGGAGGGATGGTAGAAAAGATGACCTAACTGTAGATGTGTTTGCTTGAAACTTGTGTGTTAAGAATGTGAGCAGTGGAAAAACTGTCTTTAACATGTTTGCAGGACTGGATCTGTGCTCCCATTATTATATGTCGCATTGAGAAAGAACATACATGCTCTCCAGTAAAACTGAATCACAATAACAATCCATCCCAGCCCAGTTCTGTGGTATTGCATTGCTGGATAGTTTAGCTTATTAGCGTGACTTGCATTTATAGCAAAACTCAGCCAGACAATGAGAATAAGAGAAAGCAGAGCTGTACTGATGGTTAATGGCCATCTCCCAAGTGTCATTATAGTCCCAGAGAAAGGAATTCCCATTTTCCCATTGAAGTACATTTTTAGCTGTTTAATGTTAATATAGTATTATTCAATCATTTTTTCCCTGATGTTTGTAATTTGCCTGTATGAAACCCCCTGTAGGTTAAAACCAGAAATATACAATATCTAGACTGCCTTCGGAATGTCCTTACTCCAAGAAGGGGTTTTATAGATCTGCAAATCATCCTCCTGTCCTCAGTGCACTGCTGCACAGGTCGCAGGACTGAACTCCGGCAGAGTAGCTGCCAAACACCAGCCCTCCCCTTGGGCTGCTTCATGCCTCTGTCGCTGCCTGTTGGCCAACGACAAGTGTCACTCATGTGCTATGATCCAGCCCACGCCTTAGCTAGGGCCGAAGTGCAAACCTCACAGCCCGGGTCGGGAGCGGGAAGAAAGCGCCCGTTGCTTCCTTTGCCCAGTGGCACCAGAGGATCCGGCAGCGCAGTGCCACTGCCTGCTTCGTCCCAGGAGCACAATTGCCCCGGGTATAAATCACGGTGACGGCTGTCTTCATCGAGAGGTTCCTCTTGCTGTTGCTGTGCTCTGTGCATGAGCCTGCCTGCTCTGGAGGATTAGGAACGTTTCTTTTTGGTTTTGATTTGGTTCTTTCACAGTGTATTAGCTTTGAAAACTGTGAATCTTCAGAGAAAAAAGTATGCAGATTCAGCTACTGCAGCCAAGTCTTTGCACCGGATTGTGCGATGTAGCATATATTCCTTTAAAAGTCTTGCCTCATTATGCTCATTATGGAACTGTTTGCGTGGAGAGACTTTAATTCTGCATGACTGGATAAACCGTTGGCATGAAGTTTCTTTTCTTCTTTTCCAAACAATTGTTACACATGGTATTAACACTGAATCTTAAATTACCCTACATATTTGTCTGACAATTCTGCATTGTGTTTTGGTCTAAACTTGTCTTAATGTCAGTCTTTCTGCTTTCAGTTCACTTGTTAAATTCTCTCTGCCTGGAAAATGGCACTTGAACACTGGGGAGAAAATCCTTAATTATTTTAAAGATAAAAGTGATTTGAAATGGAAGATTATTAGAGCTGAACACACATGCCAGGAACAAACTTCAGTGGGAATTTTGTTAGATATTACTCTTAGCTAATGAATTAAAATGTCAAAACATGTTTCTGAAATTATCCAGCACATGGATGTACAGTCAAGATTTACAATAATTCCTGCAGCAAGAATGTCTAATAACTGAGGTTAAGAAGCAAGGGGATAGGAGTACTGCAAATAAATAGGCAGAGAACTACAAGTATGCATTTACTACTTTGACTTTGGAAAATTCACATCCTTCTGAGTATCTTAGAAAAATAAAATATCAATGAGGCTAATAATTCAATGAGCTCAATGAAATCTTATAGCTGCTTCAGTTCAGCCCACTTTAATTCAAACTATTCGGCTTATCTGATAAGCTATTTGCTTATTGAAGGCTCATTTTTAGTCTGCCCCTTCCACAAGGTCTTTTTCTCCTCCAAAGCAACAAAATACTAGTGATATGTGTAATATGGTTAGAACATGGTCAATAATCCTGTGTGTTTATCACTGTTTCCTGCTTAATTTCTAAGGCCTCTGCAAATGTCTGCTATTTTTCCTTGGAGGCTAAGTGCCACATCATTGTTGGAAGCAGTGGTGGAAATGATACAAACCCTCTTAGAAGTTAATCAAGCAAGAAAACGATTTAGAAGAAAACAATTTTCAGCGCATAAAGACAGAGGAGTAATGAAAGTAATAGTTACCTGTCTCCCTTAGTGCTGCAGTCCTTCCTGGACTGAAGGCTAAGGAAATTAATAAACCACTGATACACGTTTTTCATGCCAATAAATAATAGAATTTAATTGTGAGCTTTCAGTATTTTAACGAAGCTGAGTGGTTGAGAAAAAATTTCTTGAATCTCTTTATTATGCCACAGCATAATAATTTCATTTCTGAAAGAATTTTCTACAAGTGATACATGGAATTACTACTGGACTGGCTTTAGCTTTGGAACAGAGCTGTATCTGTTTACTGTATTCTTAAAACCTGCTTTCCTCTGTCTTAAACTGTTCTTTCTAAACAACCTGTGAAATCAGATTACTTATAATTAGGGAAAAAAAAAAAAAAAGAAACCCAACCTTGTTCTCTTGTTCCGCTTTCTTTCTGCTGATCAAAAAAGGAATTCCTGCTCTTACCATATTTCCTAATTTGCATTAGCAAATACCGTGAACCTGTACTTTAGCCAAAGGGAGCTGAGCCACATCCATCTCTGCCCCACCCCGCTTCTGGAGCCCGTCCGTATCACAAGCCACTCCAATAAAGTACAATGAAGCAAGAGCCTTACCCCAAAACCCATAT
>JAOEHY010024212.1:0-47314 GCA_025447955.1 Psilopsiagon aurifrons
CCTCCTGCGGGCCCGCGGCCGGGAGGGTGACCCCGGCCGGAGCATCACCGCCGACGGGCTCCTGGGCAGCGCCTCCCGGCCCTCGACACGTCCAGGGCCGGCGGTACTACCGGAGAAACCCCCCGAGCGGTGCCAGCGACCACCGGTCTGGAGACTGAAACACGACAGAAGGAAGCACAGCCTACTCTCGAGCAGAAACACAGCATCCAGAAGGAATACATCACTGAAAAACCCAAAACACAAACCCCGAACACAAATAGAATAAATAGGAAATGTGTTTCCAGATTTAGCATCTCGAAATACAGTGGGAAGTCCTGATTCACAGTGCAGCCGTACTGTGCAAAGTAGGAATGTGTGCTTTGTTTCCATTAAAACACTTTAAAGAGATGATACGGAAAGTTATTTTAGGTAAAGGCTGTCACAGCACAACTTTTTAAGAAAAGGTAGGAGAGAACTCAAATGAATTTTAAAGACTTCAGGGGCAGTAGTGGCACACGATTTAAGAACGGCTCATAGGAACATCAATTCTAAAGGAGCAAGGAGAGTGGGATGCGAAGGCTCAGGACACACAGATCCTTCCCTCAACTTCCACAGCTGCAAGGAAGGGTCACATCTTCCACATTTCAAGGACAAGTAAATAGTCAGACTTGAAACTCTTCTGAATACAGGACAGGATGTGCTTGGCATGGTGATGACTGCACAAGTGCAAGGACCCTCTCCTGCCCTGCAACAAATGCCCTGACACCGATGTCACAGTACTAACTTCAAATCCTTGCAGTCATCACGGCCTTTGCCTTCCCATTTCTTCCACCTTCTCATTCAGAACATCCCTCACACCAAACCAAAGAGACACTTTTAAGACCAGAGACTGGCAATCCCAGGCACATAGATTTTGAAACCACATTAGCTCATCCCGAGTTCGCTTTCAGCCATTGATTTAAAGCATTGGAAAAGAATTAAATCAGGTAATTGTCAGCGTATCTGCTTGCTTGTAAATGTCAGAGTGCCACAGACCATTAGAGACTCTACACCGCAATTATAGAAACCAACAAGCCTATCTGCCTTTCAGGAGTTGCTTCGTAGTCTGCCACAGTGGTTTAAATCTACTGAAGGCTAGAGAGGACTGCAGTCCTGTGCTCCTTAATCCTGCTGAACCGTCATTAAAGTAGTTATATGTGGGCACTTTGTCCCAGTGCTGGGAAATGTCAGCTTGGAAAAGGACAGGCTGGAATTCAGGGAAAGGTTTCTGTGTCTTCCATGGCCCTGGCACTGCCCAGACCATTGAGAATAGAAATGCAAGGTCAGAAATCAGGCTCTAGACAGAAATCTTCACAGTAACTAAGACTTGGCTTAAAAACTGTTACCCCATTATAGTGTGAAGTATTTAACAAAACCAAGTTCAAATGTAACTGAAGATTAACATCAGACATCAAAAGGCACAAAAATAAAGCCTATGTTGAAAGGAAACTAATCGCGTATGGTACCAGCGGTACTGCAAGCTCTTTTTGGACAATTCTTAAAATAAATTTCAGGTTTTGAGCCAAAATGCTCCAGCTGGAATCCAGAAGCCTGAAGAAGGCAGAGGCTATCAAGTGACAATCAGTATCCACTAGTAAAAATCTGCTCAGTGAAGCTTCCCACGCAAGAATTATGACAGTAACTTTAGGTGCCTTGCTTTCAAAAGAGGAAGGAAAAAGCTCTGGTTTAAATAAAAGTCTAGATGCTTTTTAAAGTCTGCTTCCCTATTGTCCTGGTTTGCTTTGAAAGAACAACCTTTCATGTTACCTTTGTCAGGGAGCTAATCCAGTGCGCAACTAATGTACGTAACTAAAGTCTTGGCTTCTCAGCAGGGGTGTGGCTGTCCTGACTTTCACAAGCACAAATGGACAGCACACCATCTTAAGAAGATTGCAAAATTCTGCAAGAAAAACAAGAACAGTGCATATAATGGCACACAACTCATAAGAAAACGCTTGTGTTAAATCTCTCACCTTGGCCCTCTCAGCAGACACACAATTCAAATCATCATAAAACCTTAAGACACTGTATGAACATAAATCCATTACTCCATTTCTTCTTTCAACTTCATTACAGCAGCCACTGACATAACAATGTAGCATCCATTTTATGCAGTTCAACTCCAAGTACAAGCCAAATATGCATCCCTGTGATACAAATCATTCGTTAATCCTAACCTGAGTAAACACATTGCTAGACAGTAAAATTTGGGCAAATTACATGAAAGACACTCCAATTTAGTATTGAAGACAAAGTGTCTCAATCCCATACTTGCAAAATAATTTATGCTTATGCATATGTAATACACACAAGACTACAAAGCATGCAGAAGAGAGCAGCGACAAAGAAACCAGCAACATTCTCATGAAGTAAGGTGTGCAATTCGATTTTCTAAGGTATTTACCCACCTGAAAGGTGTTAGCAGGTGCCTACTGAACTACGGGGAAAAAAAGTGGATGCAAAGCCTTGCTACCTAACTTCCAGTTAAAACTCTTTTCAAGTTGTTCTGAAATGAAATCAAAGCAGTTTTTATGCAAACTCTAGAAAATGCCTTCATTCCCCAGGGGAAATACCACAATCCCTTTGAATATGCACTGTGCACAACGCCACTACAGCATTTCATAATTCACTTGAAAAAGCCAAAATAATAATAAAAAACAACAGCAAAAAAACACCCCAAAATTCAACATTTTCCACATTCATACAATTTATTACAAAACTTCAATGAAAATTAGTGTTATGGTGTATAAAAAAAATTCAGAACATGCCCTCACTCAGCTGACAGATAAAAATGCCTGTGACAGAAATTCTTGTAACCAGGACTTGAGACCTGAAGGCCAATCTTCAGAGGCATCCCCAGCAGTTGTTGGCATGTGTAGTGTTTATGGTACATTAAGGCACAATGATTTAGAAAAGTCAGCTTCTTTGCATCACTGGCGAGTCATCAGTGGTTTGTACATTTTCTCATACATCACACAAATATAAATCACCAGAGATGAAGCTTCAAAAGTAACCAAAGCACAGAGAAAATTATGAAAAACTGATAGGATACATAGTGATTTAAAATGGCAAGTGAGTTATGATACTGTGCAAGCACACATGCATTTACTGTAAACAGGCCACAAAGTCTTTCAGTATTAACCACAAAACTGTTCAGATTTACCTAGCAGATACATGACTAACTCCTTAAAGCCACCACAATGACTAGTCCAAACAGCATAGTCTATCAGTTTCTGTATAAAAAGGTCTAGGAAGGATAATAAAACCACATAATAAGTATGAAGACAGTGTTACCAAAAGAATCAAAAGAGATACACTATAACTTGATTAACATTGAATATATAAAACAAGACGTTTTACAACATGATCTTCAGACTTTGTTTTAACGCAGGTCTTGATCTGCGGCATCCAGCTTTTGCATTTGAATGTTACCATTCGGGCAAAGAAAACAGAGCACCCATCCACTTAGAGAACTGAATACTGCTGCAAACAGAAGTGGAAAACAAAGAGCATTAGAAAGGACAAACTCTCAGCACCATCAGAGCATTTGGGGCAGCCTGAGTGCCTCTGAGCAAAGCAGCATAAACCAAGACCAGGACATTCCAGTCACTGCGTCACAGGGACCTGCATTAGAACTACACTGACTGAGGCAGATGCAGTTTGGCCCCAAATATTTACCACAAATGTCTAATAAGAACATATAAATGAGAATTTATTTTTAGTTACATACCTTCTTAAGCACCCACACACCCTCCATCTGCAAGAACTGAGTAACAGCTCATCTCACCAGTAACGCATGCAAGACACCAACCTCAGCCTGCTATGTGAAGTATTACTTCTGCTGGGGAAAACAAAACCTACTTATCTGAACAGGGCTAAAAGTAAGCAGCAAACTGCTTACATTTACTTGATGTCATGCACAAACAATCTTACGGCACTGCTTAAGTGAAACAGCAAAGCAAACAGATTTTTCCAAGCACTCATAGAGCAGTATTCATACAGTTGAAAGAAGGCTGCTACAAAGCAAGCACAATTACAGCTTTCCCTGGTTAAGAAGCCGTGTCAGATTTGGGATTCAGGTGACATCTCAGATTCTCCAGTCACAAAAATACTCATTTCAAACAGGAAAAAATATCCTTAAATATTCATCTGGATGGAAGAAAGAAATATCCTAGGAAACACTGCTCTGCCAACTCGTAAAGTACAGCGCAACACTCACCAAGACTACAGTAGCTGCCTACAGGTGGGATATGGAGCAAGAAAAGCTGGTATCAGGTTCTTTTGCTCTTTGCCATTCTCAAAGTGGGAATTCTGTTCAATACACAGCCACTTAACATTTTAAAGAGCCCATCACTTCCCATACAAACCAGAACAAGCAAGCCTGCACTAAGGCTTTAAAGCCAGAGTCCATACTAGTTCCTAACTAGTTTCAATGTTCAAATTCAAAATTAATCTGTTGTGCTACACTGTATGAAAAAGAAACGACATTTCTGTCACTGCCTGCCAACTCTAATCTGTTACAGAAAACACCTAAGGGGAAACCATAACTGATGTTTCAGACTCACAAAAAGACTGGAATTTCCAATAAAGGTTCAGTTTATAAGCACAGCTGTGCACTGATGTTACCACCATTAGCAACATGATATTCGCATTTTATATGCGTGTAGAACATACTTGGGCAAAGTTGTGTTGTGTATTTTCACTGTGGATTGATTTCACTGCTCTTTCTTCCTAATCTCCTTACAAGACAATATTTTATGATACATTAGCTTGATACTGCTCTTCACAAATTTGATTTCCAGTTTTATTACACTAACCTTACAGGCCCACACACTCCTTTCACCAATACATAGCTTTAATAAATGCCTCCATCTGCAACATGAATTCATACCATTATTTAAGAAAGATGATATGTTTCTCCAGTATACCATTAAACTAAAACTTTTGGGTAGCATAACTAGCACTACATACAACTGCACCCTGACGCACATGGTCAGACAACTCAGAATCCTACATCTGTAAAGGTTTTGAATGTCTTGGGAAGGAATGGGTTTGTCTCTCAGCTGCTTCCAGGGCAACTTGACGTCTCTCCATGTACGCTTCTGAATTCTCAATGAGAGAAATTTGCTTTATAAGCAGTTACATTTTCTCTCTGACCTAATTTTTTCTTCAAATAGCACCCATTTTATGTTGTAGCTTTGAGTGGCCAATCATTAGCAACAATTTTGAGAAATGGCATCTTTCCAAAAGGAAGAAGAGTATTGGATGACACCAAGGTCCTGTTCTTAGTTTTGACTCATTTTGTCACTCACACCTGTAATATTTTGGGTTCCTGATATTTCAGTCATCCTTTGACGACTCTGGTGCTTCGGGGTTGCTCCTTTTCCATTTGCTAGTCTGTAGTAACACCTTATACTTCTCTATGGCAAAAGTCATCAGCCAAGACAGATAAATATCCAAGCAAGATTCTTTAAGAGACAGAAGACAGAGAATATTTAGGTACAGGAGGTTTATGAACCTGGCTAATACTTAATATTTATGTGTCATATTAATGTTACATATTTTTCTTTTGTACAGCACTTTGAAGATCACAATTTTAACTAAGTACTATTTTTTTTCCTATTGGGAAGAGTTGTACAACTCATTTTCTGTCAAAGGCCAGAGAGAGATGCTGTGGACCTGCCAAGGTCACAATCCAAGTACAACATAATCTTTTATTATGTTTTACTTACAGTCCAGGAACACGACTGCTTCACCAACTGAGAGCAGTATGGACTAACAGGGAGATGCAAGGTATTATTTTTACATGAACAAGTTCAAATTAAACATTATTGGTCTATACATCAAGGATTAAAAGCCGTAACATAACTTTCATCTGAAGCCTGCCTAGCTGTCTGCACACTATACACAAGGGCAGGTGGGCACCAGCTACAAGGTAGCTGGCTGTTGAGGACCCTGCTAAGATCTTCCTACACGGGTTAACTTCTAGGACGCATGGAGCCACACAAATTCAGTACTTCAGTTGTACAGTAGCAGAGGAAAATGATCAGAAAGCTACTCTCTAAAGGGAACAAAAGCTTGTACCAGGTTATCAGCGAAGGGTTTGCTGAACAGCTCCACAGTTAGAAGAGCTGAAAAGAGCTGGAGAGCAATGGCACTCTTCTAATCTCGTTTCTAGCCAGAGAAACATCCACTAGCAGTGCCAGGCAGTTGTCCCAAATACTACAAATTTGCTCAAGCTTCCCATTCTCCAGGCTCTCAATTTCAGCTGCCAAAAGCTACAACACAATCTTTGCTTCCTCAAATGACATTTCTCATCAGATCAATTCAGCATTCAGCAGCATCGTTTTAGAAGGCTGGTTGCTATGACAATGCTGTGTGTTGTTCTGTTAAATGATGTCAATTCATTGGTAGAAAGAACTAGCTGTTTGATGCCTTTAGTACTGCTCTTATCAAGAACCAGAACAGTGTTGGTGAGCTCAGGAGGCTTTAATGTATTTGTGGAAATCATGAGCTATACTAAAGGAATTTTCAACATCCTACAGATATTTTAAGTTCGAGATGCTTGGTTCGGTTTGTTTTTTTTTTGAACACATTTCCCTAACCATAAATACATTTCCAGCTGGCTATATTTGTTTTTCATAGCCTGGCTTCTGTAACTGATTTGTCCCAGTATGATCTTGAAGCTGAGTAGAAGACAGACAATTCAGACTTGTAAAAATAACAAGACAGACTGCAAAGGGATAGGTTTTCAGAAACAAAGAAAAGGAAGAAACACCCATCAATAACCATTTCATTTGAAAAAGTAATTCCATCTTTTCAAAATAATGGCTCATTTAAGACTGACAAGTCCAGAAACTAGTAAATATGCTGCTGGAATTACTGCAGACTAATTTCAAAAGCATTTCATATTAGAGTATCCAAATAAAACTTCATCTGTTTTAGTTTTTGGTAACTTACTCCACCCCTCCATCTCCTTCCTCTCCAATCCTTCATTTGAACTGTCAAATGTAAGAAGCCATAAGCTCCTACACTCTTGCAGCAGTGTCCTGCATTTCAGAAGCAAAAAGTCTGAAAAAAAACCAAGCTTGCCTTGAAGTCTTTACCATGCCTTACATGGACTTTTAAGATTAGTATATCAAAAGGTAGGGTAAAAAATTGTTCCTGTTTATTCCAAGAGTATTCTGGTATATAGCTGTGCTCTTGCCACACGCTACAAACACCCCCACATGCCCTGTTTGTACATAGAAACTATGAAATATAGAGAGGAAATAGACAAAAATGTAGATGAACACACCCAGGTTAGGGCTGCTCTCAATCACCACCACCTTGGAGAGTAAGTCCATACTTACAGGCTTTTGTCAAAACCCGTAGTTGGCACACTGGTCCCTGCTGTTTCCAAAATCATCTTCCTTTTCTACCCCTGTTCTAGTTTCCACCACTGCCGCCTTGCATTCCCTTTCAGACTTCTACTTGTCCACAGAAAGAAATCTGTCCATTCTCTTTGGAAGCTTTGAACATATTCCCTGCATAGAATCTTTGCCTTTGTCACTAGCCTTATGCTTCTCTAACTCTAGCCTTGAAAGTAAAGGAAACTGCTTGAAGTAAATACTCCCTTTGCTCTTTCCATAACACCTTTAAAGATGCCCCTATTTCAAAAGGGATCAGGCAAACCAGACCTTCCAGTCATCCCATCTGTGTAACACCTTATGATAATACTGACTCCTCAGTCTTTTTGGCAAGGATTTGAATTTTGCACCTCTTAATCATTACGTAATGCCAGACTCCTTCCAGAAAACCCCAAAGCATTCAGCAATCTTCTCCCCACCCAAAATATATCTGAAACCAGAAGTGGGTACTTCACATATTTGGATATTACCACATTTCATTATCTTACTGTTTACTCTCCAGCTCTTATCTACAGAAGTATTCACACCATACTTCTCTTTTCACAAAATATCTTTGCTCTAAGAAGGTACTTTTGAATATTTATCTAAATTAAGAGAAGTGAACATGTTAATTTTTCCATGAATTATCTATGAAGTTACATGGTTTTCTCAGCACAAAGATAAAGAAGGGTGCAAAAGAACAACTGGAGGAGAGACAGTGATTTCAGTAGCAGAGTTGATTCTTTAAAGTTCTTGCAAAACTAGAACATGAGAGAAGCTGAAGATAAACTGTGATAGAACAAAAAGATTGACATCAAGTATATTTAAATTTGCTGGTAGTTTACTTCTGGTAATTACTGTTCTAATTACAAGTTTCCTGGTTTCTCTGGACATGATGAGTTCAATAAAACACAGCAAATAAATTTGATGGGAATGCTGGAGGTTGAAATCATCCTTCCTCCTAAACTGCAAAGCTGTTTAACATGCATGAGAGAAACTTCCCTAAGGCTAAGTTCTAGGTAAGGATTCACTTCAGCGAGCTAACAGGATCATACAGCAACACTCTGGTTTAGCAGGACTGCAGTTGCAGTTCTGACTGTACATATTAATTGACAAGTTATGCTAGAAGTCTGTTTGTCTGTCTATCTATACCTATCTATCAGTAACTGAAGGGTAACAAAAAAAGAAGTTCAAAAGTCTTTCCTACAGGTAACCTGTCTAACAAAATTATTTCCATAGCAGCTGTGGAAATGTAGCTTAACAGACTGCAAATAAACAGCAGGACCTCTGCATAGGAAGGCCTCATTCAAATCCTTCTCCAATTTGTTCACATTCAGTATTTCAGACCAACTGACTTTCTAAAGATTTAGTTAAACTAAATCACAACAGGATCATGAGGACACTTACTTAAATCTGCAAGCTCTCCTGCTTAACACATGTAGTGGTCCAAGATGTGTTCCAGATTAACAATGTAAAGCATCCACAAAATAACATTTCACATGGACGTGGATGACATGCTCAGAACTCCGTTTACTTACGTAGCCATGGCTGCAAATTCAGCCTGGGACAAACCATGCTCCAATTCATTTTTATAAACATCATATCCAGTATTGCCAGAAGCTGTGAAATGCAGCGAATCTGGTGTCATTTCTGCCTAACTATTAGTGGGAAATACTACACCCTATTAGCCCTCAGCTGGTGACTTCACAGCAAATCCAGTATCTTGGAATGGAAGAAAGAGCTCCAAGCACACCTGCACCATTTGCCACCCTGTACTCTGTAAGCAGGGTAAAGACAAGCCTCTTACATTTAGAGCATGTTTTTTTCTCACCAAGTAGCAGTTTAAAGAATGCCATGCGATTAAGATTTGTAAGTGGCACAAAGAACTGAGCTCCTTTGCAAGAAACAGTAATAATCGTTTACACTACATACACTACATTACATACGCTGCATCAAGCAGCATTTTCACAATGGTCAGTTTGGCCATATGATAACAAACTCATCATGAGAACTTGCGACCTCCACTTCAGACTAAAATTTTTAACAGGCTGCTTAATAATCAGCTCCTGCCTGAGGTAGTGAGAGCTTTATGCCAGACACTTCTATCACGTACACTGCATGGTCAGCCACAAAGTTATCCTCAGTATTTAGATTTCTAACTCTGGGAAAATACATCTTGGTATGGAAGTTAGAAGCCATAACGTGAAGACTCCTCTATCTGCAAGATTTGGAATTGTAACAGTAAGAAACCTGAGTCTTAATTACTTTTTTACCCTTAACTACTTCACTCAAAGATAACAGCGCACATACCAGGACAACCATCAACTCTGCTTAAATGGGAATCCAGTGAATAAGTTTATTCCTTAGGAGACTTTTTTCTTTTTTTTAATATAAACAGGAAGACCAAAGGTTCAAATAAAGGCAACAAAAAATCTCCTTATTTTAGGCTTGGAATGTTG
This sequence comes from Psilopsiagon aurifrons, assembly GCA_025447955.1. Taxonomy (NCBI): domain Eukaryota; kingdom Metazoa; phylum Chordata; class Aves; order Psittaciformes; family Psittacidae; genus Psilopsiagon; species Psilopsiagon aurifrons. The sequence continues at coordinate 9,866 of JAOEHY010024212.1, forward strand.
GCAGCTGCCACAGGGTCATAAGGGATAATATAATCCATTTTATTCAAGCTTTACATTCCAGAAGACGAGCAATCACAACTGGAGTATTAAACTGAAGTATTAAGCAACAGGATTCCTCATATCCTTCCATTTTTTTTGTTCTTACATTTAAAAGAAGAATTATACCAGAAGAGCTGCATTCTGAAGAAAGTATGAATATTTGCTACTCACTCACTCTGATCCCACTAATAGATACACAACATGAAGGGAGTCTGTATTCAGTACAGGTAACCAATTTGTCTAAAATTCTGTTTGGTTCTTTGGAAATAAATGGTATAAATTCAGAGCTTACATACCCCAGAACACTTCTGTTTGGATATAGTCAAATTAATTTTCTGCACAGATTGTGCTAACAGAAACAAAACCAGATGATCCAAAAATAAGGCACTGAAGATAAGCATTTATCTTAAAAACAGTTGGAAGGACAACATTTGCATGGATATTTTTTCCTAGTCTATTCAGGATATCACTCATTTTTTTCCTAAGTAGCGTAGAAGCAAGTCCAAAGTGCCAAAATTAACACTAATCATTGGGAAAATCTTCTGAAAGGGAGTAAAAAAGTCAGAAACATAATACCTGATGCATCAAGATGTCAAGCATCTTAATCATCACCGGGCTTCATCCTCATTTGGGCTTGCATCTGTGCAATCATCTCCTGCATGCGGCGCAGCTGTAAGCGAAAAACACCCACAGGTTTGAAACAATTCATGAGGGGGCCAAAATCCAGGAAATTTCTCTTTTTCTTCCATGGCAGAACACAGATCCCACTGGAAATGTTCAATTCATTTATATAATGGAATACTTTGGTTTTCCCATCCCCAATTCCTTAGTGCATTACATCTGATGTTCACAAAAGGTTTACAGATTTGTAAGGATACTTAAAACGAAAATTGAGCAATAAAATCCAAATCTTTTGAAGCCAGCTGTGCTTGCGGACCTGTGAATCAACATTTAATCTACAGCGAAGAAAACGTGCCCTTTAGGTGTGTAGAGAGTTACACTTGGAGTGAGCTTGGTACAAGTGCTCTTTTGTTCCAATACAAGTGCTCAAAGCATGTTATCTACGAATACTCATCTTGTGGCTAACCAGAGAGCTCTGCAAATTTGTAACAACAGTAACAGCCAAACATGTAGACAGCATTTAAAAACTGCTTCCAAAAAGAAAGATGTTTACAAAATTTGGAAAGACAGACTAAACATATTAAGCACCAATATTTCTACATCTAAACAATGACTTTTCCTGGAAACAGCTCTTTTCTTAAGGCATTTTCTTATGACACTTGTTAGTTAATTTTCATCTCATAAAAGGCCAGTTATTATATAACATTTCTTTCCCCCATTAATTCAGTGTTCCTAATACAGATATTCAAAATGCATATGCAAATACACCTAATTTGGTTTACAAATGAGTATTTTCTTCCAGATGCAGGTGGGGAAGCTCCACAGACACAATTGCAAGTGCCCTATCTTACAGGCTGCAAAACAAAGAGGGTGCGATTTCCAAGCACATTGTATAAAAACATGAGCCCATTTCAAACTGGAGATCATGTAACGCTCTGACGCATGTATAGCAAATATTCGTTATTCTAAACATGATTGGGTAGATTTCAATATATCCACCTTTTTTTCACTTATTTTTGGATGGTAGAGGGAAACTCTCCAACTCTAAAAGCACTATGTTAAGCAATTATACTGTATTTTCATCCAGTCAATGACATTAACTATTGTGATACTAGTTACTCCATCAGATTCAATACAAACGTATCTGCAATAAATGCTTCACTACATATATGTGGTGCCAAACTGTTTCATATTAAACAGAAATAAACATCACAGAACAGGGAAAAAATAATTGCAAATGCTAATATTACCTTTTCTTGCCTGGTCTCAGATACAGATTTGTGAAAGAGTAAGAAACTGAAGAGTAACTAAGCAGTTAAAAACTGCAGCATAGCCAAAGATAATAGAGCTTGCCTAAAACTAGCTGGCTTATATACTGGTATTCATCCTCTTGCTGCAGCAGCACAGGGTTCAGTAGAGGCTAATTGAGGCTTCTGTGACTGCAGCATGGATGCACTCTGACAAAAGGAGGTTAACACAGGAAAAGCATGAGATACAGCTAAGTCTGTAATGATTACTATAGACCCATCTACATCTTTCTGCTAACCATTTAAAAGGCTCCATCAAAATGATGGCATAATGCTGCAGGAAGGCAGAGACAAAAAAAAAAAGGCAGAAATTCTCAGAAATGAGAGCTGCTTTGATTCCACAGTCCAAAAAAGGAGAAAAGTTTCAAGGATCAACTAGCAAAAATGCAAGACACCTGGTCTTCTGAACTGCCTCTCTGCAGAGTTACCATCAGAATAAAACTAGCTTTTCGGAAACTCGCCTGCTTGAGCTTTCTCAAGAGCACTCCAAGCTGAGCCATGAAACATTCCCAAAATAGAAACCATTCAGCAATCACAGGGGAAGATATTGCTGCACATGTATTATGGTGATTGCTCAAATGCAGAATTCTGCTGATAGCCAACATCATATTTTAAGACTTAAATACAGCAATGAATATTGCAGTTTTTTAACCTTAATTGATAAAAATATTCCCACACCATGAAAGAAATCAGATGCTGCATACGACTCAAACATAAGGCAGCACAAAAGCACTATGAGACCTACTCCACTCTTAACACTGAGATTGTAGGAAGATTTTCCATTTTCCCATGGTGTTTTTGAGAGCTACTGATGAAGTGTTAGTCTTATCCATTACCTAAATAATGGCAAGTTTCTGAAGCTATTTTAGCTAATTTGGTAGAAAAACTTAGAAGTACAAAGCCTGCTAAAGAATCTAAGCACACTGATGTCTCCTACAGCCATTAGTAGGCAAGAAGTCACTGAAGTTTCCTTTTCATAAGGAAAGTCAGCAAAAAAATAAAATGAGGGGTTCTCAAGCACATTTATCTTTCACTGCATCCTGGGCTGCATCAACATTTTGTTGTAGCTTTTGTTGAACATTTGATATGTTCAGACAAACAATCCAGAATGGTTATTTTCTGCTGTAACATTGGCTTCTCAAGAGCTCCAAACTCACGACTATCCGTTTCATAGCAGTAGTCTTAACAGACAACCTATGAGTAATGATAGACACTACACACTAAATGTGGCCACAAAACCACAGGGCTAAAGTCAGAGGTAATAACTTAGAGAGAATGCAGACAAATATCCTGGAGAGGAAACGGTTTGCACAGTAGGAATCCGGACAGCTCCAGTGTTAAATTAAAATGAAAAAAAACCAAACAAGACTCATGCTGTATTGTCCCCAAAGTGGTCACCACATCAGCCTCTTCCAGAATTCCTCTTCAAGCGGAGGACTGGACAGAAGAACCATTCCGATATGTTACAATACAGGCTAAAACCAACACATCTTCACCTTACTAGACCTACTGCCTAGACAGGCCTTTACTCTTAATAAAGGTGAATGCAAAAGATCACACAGAAGACTGAAATTGATGTCATATCAACATCTGTGTTCCCTTCACTGTTGGTGACTACAAGCATCAAAGGCATAAAATGACTTTGATCTTGCTCAGCAGCAAACCCTCTCCCTTGTAAAAGCAGCATTAGTACATTCTGCAGGAACTTGCATTCATCTCCTAAAGAATGGATAGCACAACATGACAGCATATGGCTGATGCACATGATGAGAGGAAGTTAGGAAACAATGTTTGGAAATCTGTTAAAACAAGTAATTCCTGTGACTTCCCAGACAACAAAAGTCAGAGGGTAAATTTAACCTTGGTATAACTCCACTTAGCTTACTTATGTCAGGACCAAAATGTAGTTCATCTAACTACTGGTTAGTGACAACACATAACTACTGTAGCAACACAGAAAGGAAACAAACACTTAAAATGGGATTTAAGGTTGCAGCACTGAAAGTGACCCATACAGCTTCTTTACAGCTTTTGGACACACAGCTCTGCTTTTCACCTGTATATTTTGCCCAGAATACAAACAAGTACTACTCCTGTATGAACAAGGTGAGTGGCTTTTCCATGACAACTCAATAGATTCCACAGGAAAATAAATATTAAAAACCAAACAATATCTACTTCGCACTGAGATATTTCCCCTCCCCATACCAAGTATGATTATTTCTGCCCATGCCTTTATATAAGAAAGTTCATAATGGAAGCAGCTGCAAGAATAGGGCAAGACGGAAAACTGCAGTGGATTTTCAAGTAAATCAGGAAGTTCCCATCATAGCTGCTGTTGGTTAAAAATACTTCCAATACCAAAGAGTACAACTAATCTTGTTAACTTCAGACAGGAGCAATACTCCTAACAAATTTACTGTATGGGAAAAGGGGCTACCATTGAGACAAATGTTTTTCATAGGACATACTGACATTATAAATAGCACAAGTCACTATGGCCACAGCCATCACACTGCATGGGCAGCAAGCATTACTCCTTCCGAGGACAACTCAAAAGGACAAAATGAAAGCCATTATCCGTCTAGAAAAAAATAGCCAAAGAAAAACCCACCAAATAAAGGAATATTGTTCTTCACTGCAGCCCCTCCAAGGGATTCCCATTCACAATCAATTACTAATTTCCTCTCGTTATGTTCTCCCAGGACTAACACTAGATCACTTTAGGAAGGCTGAAGCATTCTGCCTCCCTCCATTGGGCAGTAATAGCCCACAAACATATATTTTCAGAACACGAATAGGCCCAACACTACGAAGTTTAAGGTCGTGCCCATTTATGCTACAACATCAAAATAATCTGACCTACAGCATATGCACAGTCAGGAACATGGATATCTTTATTCTTATTTTCACTTCCCAGCTCAGGAAAAGAGATTGTCACTTGCAAGTGAGCAAGAAGCACAACCAGACTGAGCAGTAAATCCAAAATGACAGATTAGCAATTCCAAATTGCTGAAGTGGGGACCACATCCTTTGGCATAATAAAAGATCATTTAGCAAAAGTGATGTCTTGATAAAGATGATCCTGGCACTAGCCCAAGCATTCATTCCTTCCAAGGTTATATAAACCTCACAAATCTGTAAATAGAACTTCAAGCACCGTTGCTGATGGGAATGCAAAACAGGAGGGGAAATGGATATTTGTTTTCTCTGAAAAGGCCATGGAATGCAAGCCCATTTCCTCTGTGCCTCTTTCCTCCCCAGATCTTTCCCAGTCTGAACCTTAGGGATGACACAGAGATGAAGGGACTTCATATTGGCTTATCTACAGAAGATTCAGCAAAGCCTCTTGATCTCTTTGGGACAAAAGAATGAAAAAGTTAAAAATCTATTTGGTTTTTTTCAAGTTCTAACCTAATCCTCTGCAACTTCAGCATCAGTTATTCAGAGGTGATTCATTCCAGAGGAGACTTCCAGAGACTGCCCCCTCCAAGAAATTTAAGAGGCCCTTTAAGCCATGTTGTATAAAAAATACATTACACACACAAACATATATATATATATATATATAAAATACTGTATATACACTTTTCCAGAGTGGTCAGAATATAATAATGTGCCTGATAAGGGAACATTGCCCCCAGTTTCCAGGAGAAATGGTTATAGGAGATTTAAGATGTAAGACTGAAGACAACCTGTCCTACAAGGATACCCAAGTTTCTACTTAACTACTTGACATATGCAACTTGCATAGTTCAAACAACATGAGAAACAGCTATGACTTAAATTCTCCAAGTCTACTGCCTGAATCTTGGAATCATTCAGAAAGAAAATTCCTTAAAAAATGCTCCTGACATTTCCAAAGCATCTGGTATTGCTGGTGCCAGCTGACGGTGCACTATGGATTTGTGCTCACATCAGTAAATGGGAGGCAGTTAGGTTTGTGTACAGAACACTCGTGAAGTTCCACTCAAATTTATGACCAACAAGTGTGCTCATGTTCCTGAAATAAAGTTATACAGTGATAAAGACACAGCCCATTTAACACCAGCAATTCCTATTAGTAACTACTAGTTATGGTGATAAACCACTGCTTCTGCATTTTGTTTTAGGAAAATTTTTTGCTATTTAAGTCAACACGCCAGAGCTAGCCAGTAGCTAACCAGGGTTGGCTATTTTTAACTATGGACATTACAAAGGAAAAAGGAAAAGCACAGACTGAAGTAACCATATTTCAAAAATATCCATGTATGGGAGTCAATCTTTCACCTCAGAAACACACAAAAACGCTTGTAGGGTTTTTTATTTCTTACTCTAAATCACTGCATATATGCATTGATCTTTTTTAAGTCTTGCCTTCTTGCATTTATGGACTTGGATCCAAGCTGAACTGGATGAAAGCAAGAACAGAAAAAAACCACTCTTCCAACTGGCAGCATGTCTAAAGTTTTCACAATGCAAGCAGTCACAAGTATTGGCAGTGTACTACTCGAATTTAAATACTAGGCTAAAAATTCTCTAAATCTTTAGAACTTTGGCATTAAAATGTTATGTTAAAAGGCCCAGTAATAGTTTGAAAACAGCATAAGAAATAAAAGACTGAAACCACCAAATCCGTAAGTTGACTGGTACAACACAAATACTGTGAATTTTGCTGCAAGTCAAAATTAAGGTTAAAAATCCCACGATATAATTAATGTGTGTGTTTTTTTCCACACTCAACAACCTTCTTCTACTCCATAGCCACAAGATATAAGAAATTTACTGGTAACATGCTGATAGTAAGCCATACACATCTGAAATGACATTAGAATATCAGTCTACCCCAACACACTGTTCAAAGCAGCATATGTAGCTGACAAACATAAACTGACTTCAATACTTAAAAAATAGCAACTATCCTTCTGGAAAGTTAACATACAAACTGGAAGTGATAAATACCCAGCCCACAGCCAAGAGACCACATGCTACCTACCGTCCACAGTATGCAAGTCACTTTGCAAAAGTGACAAAACACTTTGTATGGGCAACTTGTATGTTCAGATTAGGTCTGTCATTCTTCACAGCTCCAATCTTGTACTCCGTAGGCAGTGGCTGACGTAAATACTGAACTCGGAACATAGGATGCCACATTAAAAAACAACAGTTCTAGAAGCTCCCTCTTACCTCAGCCTCTTTCTGCTGGAGGATTCTATCCTTGTCTACCACTTCTTCTTCAACAGGCCTGTTGAACAAAAGAGCACATCGATGGTATAATATACAGAAGTAAAAATCTTAACAGATTCAAGGCTCATTTTTCAGCTAATGTAACAACAACAAAAAGGTCTACATGCTTCCACACAGAGGAAAATCAGACATTCTTACACCTGTGCATGCTTTTAGTAATAAGCTGTCTTTATCTCATACTCTTGTTATTCATTCTCCACTCCCAATTGGATTTCTTTACTGCTACAGCGATTTTTTGCTGCTTACTCTAACCAAGAGATTTCCTCCACTACCCGTGGTACAAAAATCAATCATTAAAAAAGCTGTGTAGGCTATTTCCTTCCTTCTTTATGATCAAAATAGTTGGCCAAATACTTGTAAGGTCTTCCTGAGCACAAGAATAAGTCATTACCAAAAAGATGTGGCACAGGTAGATGTGAATTCTTTGTAATATGTTTCCAAGGTCAGAAACCTTACCAAGAAAAAGAACAAAATTCACCACCAATTCAAAACCCATCACATATAAAGAAAAAAAAATAAAAAAGAAAGATTCTTTGGTCTAAATTTCTCTTTCCAGCTATATGTGAAGGAACAAGAGAACAGCCACCATGGCAGTCCTGCAATGACTGAAGAAGCAGCATCTTCTAGGCTGGAGTCTATTTAAATGTGCCCATTAGAGCTTATTTTTTCCAAGTAGACATCATTAAATAAAAAAACCTGCTTGCAGCCTAATAGCTCTTTACATATATTCCAGTTAAAAACACAGAGAAAAGGGAATGGCTACAAAACCAAGAACAGATGCAAGCATGCCACTTTCCTAGATATTACTCCTCTTCAAGAAGAGTGTTTCATACAAGTTTCAGTAACTCCATGGATTGAAATCTCATGAGAACTAGCTATTTACAGATGGGATTAGTTAGGAGGAAAAGCAAGGCCAATGTCACAGTGGCAAAAGAAGAGACTACAACCAGCAGAGCCCAGAGGCATACACATACTTACTTGCCAGTGCGTTTTAGTCTCTCTGAGCGGAAGTTTTCATAGTGCAAGTCTTGGGTCACCTCCTGCAGGTCCTGCATGTGCGTTCTGGAAGATGCAAAGGGCCATTGAACACTTTGTCGTTCTTGCCAAAAGGAAGAAAATCACCCTTTTATCTTCTATTTTTGTTTTATATAATGGATGTATCTACTGGGAAAATAATCCTTACAGACCATGCCTGCCATAAAGCTAGCCAGGATTCTGCTTTCATGTTATTGGTCTTTAAATCATACTTCAGTGCCTCCCACCAGTATTCTTCAAAGACTCGAAGTATGTTGTCTTCCTCTTGCTCACTGATTACTTTATAGGAGTTATTTATACCAGTCTTTGCAGCATTAAAAACCTTGGGGAAAGTTGCTCAGAAAGATTCTTTAATTCCTAAAGTATTTCTTGACTTTGAAGCCCTCTTCAGTACAATTTGTAACTAAGAACTAGGTGGAGCGCCTCGACTCACGTAACAGTTGACATTGCGTAACAAATTCAAATGAGGAAAAAAATGCTCGCTGCCAATGACCAGCAGAGGGCAATCCCTGCCCAAGAGAGACTGAAACCAAATCCACAATGGAATTCCATTTCCAGAAACAGCGGGATGTCAGTGAAAAAAAAGGGAAAAAAAAAAGTCACTCATGACCATCACGGGCAGAATATCCATATCAGCTGAAATCATAAAGTGGCAGGGTATCATATTCAATAGATTTCCTATATTGCCAAGAAAAATGAGCTTTGCTTTAAGAATACTCTTCACAGTTCAATCAATCGCTTTGAGCAGTATTTTAAAAGCCTCTCTGCCCCACCCAGTGCACTGAAAGAAAACATCAATTTATACATAAACCCATCAAATCAGTGTCCATAAGGCATAAAATCTGTCACGAATATCTGGCAACGTAAAATAAAGAAAATTATTTTCTGAACTCAGAGAATTACAGCAGCAAAACATGCTGCAGGGGGCTCAAAAGTCGCCTACAGAGCCAGCAGAGCTTGTTTGGACTTAAGGAGTTCATGTTTTTATACCTCTCCAGTCACTGTGACAGTTACATCACCATAGGAGATGGGATGATTTTACCATTACTCACACCAGCATTGTGCGCAGTTTAAGGAAATCATTGTGCTCTGGATTTTCAACTTCAACAACTCCCCAGGGATACAGACGGCCTCTGATTTTCTTCCCTTTCACCTCAATAAGTTGATTGGATCCAATAACAGCAAAGGGAATGCTGGCCTAGTTGAGACAGAGCAAAACAAGTTATTGTTTTGATTTTTGACTGGTTACTTTGTCTTGTGATTTGTTTCCTTTTAAAGTAACAGACAGGAGAGGGGGAAGAAATGCTGATAAAGGCACCCTACTAAAATCCTTCCACATCCAACAAATCCTGTTCTAGGCAATGCAACCTCTCATTCTTAACACCTGTAGTTCTGTTAGGATCAATTTGTCTTAGCAGAGGCACGAAAGGAAATGACGCTTTGCTTTAGGAACACTTGACTGTTGTTGAAGTAGAGTTTGGGCATAATGTGTCATCTGACATAACATCATGCATGGAAAAGAGCCAACAGAAACATACTTCAGATACAGATTAAAGTAGCCAGAGAGAGAATTTCAGATACAGTCTTCAAGCACCTTTGCCAGTACCACAGCACAGAAAGGAAATTACTTCAGTAAAACCTTTATTATCTGCTCTAACAAGAGGAAAGTTGTTAATTAGTATAGTAAAAATAACACATGGACATTTGCTTTTTTGTTAAAAGATCTGAGTCAGAAAACAGACTGCAAATCACAGTTCTTGGTGAAAAGTTGCTTACATTTAAAAGAGAAAAGAAAAATCACAATGCACGACATCTGGAATTCTGAAGAAGCAGAGACTGGAATCAACAGGATTATAATTCAGTCAACATCCAAAGAAAACTTCAATTTTCAACACATTTTAAAGGAATAAAGTACCTTTAAGCATACTGTAGGCTTGAAGAACTACTACAGCACAACAGTAAACTGGGAGAAAAACTTGCCTTTAGAACTCTGGTTTGTTCTTTAAATTCCTCATCTTCATCAGAATCTGCATCAGGGAGCTGATAAATCCTAATGCCATGCTCAGAAATCTCATCCAGAACCTGAAGTTTACAAAAAAGGAAGAACAATAAATTCTTATTTCATCGCAGAGGTATTAAGATAAAAATACACACATTTGATTTACTAGTTTGTCACACCCAGAAAACTCAGGATGCTTTTCTGCTTTAAGTAGAATGCTTAGAAATAATCATGAGCAGAAATGCAGTTTTAGAAAACATAGCAAGTAAATCATAAGAAAAACCCCAACAAAATGGACTTACATGGAGCATAATACACAAGCAGACAAAATCAATGTGAAGTTAATATGAAAAAATAAGTAAAAACAATGAATTTGGAGGTGTCAGTTACAGCACAAAACATACAGCCCCTGTCAAAGTATACGCTTGTGTATTTGTTAGGCACAAAAATTTAGAAGACGGTGCCTCTTGAACCAAAAAAACACAAAAGCTTAAACCAGAGAAAGTTACTCAAAAGCCACTCAGAGAAAAACCACCCAAAACTTGATTGCCACTAGTGTCTGAGTGCATTAAAAAAATGCACTATTCTGTATTCCTGTATACATTCTTTTCCTAATGAAATCACTGCAGGGGTAAGCAGCTAGCATAATTCCAGTCCTTTGGCAGTTTCAAAAAGTCCTTTCTTCAACACTGAAGAGAATGCTTCTGCTGCCATACTATTCAAAATATTTCAGTCAGAAATCCCATCAAATGCACTGACAAGATTTGCTTTCTCTACAGAAGGTGTGGTGGTATGAGGAGAGCACGAAGAATGCTGAGATTCCACAGTAACTCTCTTCAAAGGGATTTTGACTATCTCAGCAGAAGGTTAACTCTGCAGACTTCCCAGATTAGTATTCCCTAACGAGCTGCAACTGTAGCCCCACTGCCAGCACCTGAACCAAGCAGCAGCACTACTGCAGCAATGAACTCTTACAGTAGATAAAGTTGGAGCAAAATCAGGATGGAAGTTGAGGTAATCAAAAATATGCAGGAAAGCCTATGTAAGGACTTGTGCTGTCATTACTACATATACTATTGGACACTAACTGGATAATACAAGTCTTAATGAGCCTTCTCAAGAGCATTCAAGAGGGTTCCTTGATCCTTTGTTGTGATGGCAACCAATAGCTACAGTATAAATGAAACTTATCCAACCAGAACTTGATTATCAAACAGCTGTTTACAATAAAACAATCCTTCAGACCACTGGAAGAGGAATGACCATGTATGAACCACAGCTATTCCCATGACAATGTTTTCTTGCCAGGTATATAAACAGCCCATGCACTCGCAGAATAAAGCATTATGAGCCCCCACCTACCAGACAGCAATACTTTCAAAACAAAACAGAAATCTGCGGATAAGTGTTTCCAAGAAGCAATTAACAGTTACATTCACCCAATTACATCTAAATCAGTGCAGGTTGTTCTGTTTGGCAAAATGGAAGATAGCTGAATTGTCACCAAATGATGCACAGCTGGGATAGGCAGGGCAGCGCTGCAGTGCGATGCCTTTAAGCAGCTGCAGAAAGCAAGAAAGCACATTTAACCTGGCTGAGATCTTAAAGATAAAATGCAAGCGAAACAATAACGGGAAAGCCAACAGCAAGGGGTGCTAGAATAATATATTACAGCTGTTAAACCTAGTGCTTTCCTGAAAGGAAAAAGAATTGCAATAAAAACAAACTGTATTTTATGCTCCTAACAATGTAGCAGCATTTTGCTTCTTCAAATCTGAATTTTATTGGCCTCAGAGGGTTCTGTGTTCCTAAAGATTAGCCTTCCCATGGGAAATGAAAAAAAACAGTCAAAATATTAGTTCCCCTCTCATGAAGTCATTCTTTTGAGCAGGTTTCCTTAGCAGCCGTGCATGGCACAGCCTGTGAAACTGCCTTGCATTTCTTCCCACTCAAGAGTTTTGAAAAAATAACTTTGAATTCCAGAAAGACCAAACAGGAATTACTCCAAGCTGGGTTTCCTTTGCAAGCACCACAAACTGATCTTGCTGCAAGCGGCAAAACAAAAACATTTTACTTTAGATTGATGGCCAAATGGCTGAAACATCTGAAAAAAATAAGACTTCAAGCTGCGTCAGCAGGGCAGGATTTTGATTCTTACTCTTGATTAGAGATTCTGTTAGCCAAGATGCTTTGAGTTAGAACAATATACAGTAGCTAGACTTTCAAAGCTTTGGAACCACATTATACATTTGACTGGATATAAACTCAGTTTGTAGAGTGACCTCTGCCAGAAGCACAAAAATAATGAAGACATGTTTACCTGTTTCCTAACCATTCCCTCAGTCTACAGCAGAAGTGCCACTCATCTCACTGTGTTTAGCCAACACATAGATGCGGTGTCTGTATATGTAAGTCCAGCCTATTCTAAAGACTAGTTAGTTAAAAGTATCTTTGCTCAAATTAGAAAGAACTAGATGTGGATTAGCACTGAATATGGTTAAGAGAGATTGCCTTTAAATTAATCTGCTCATCACAGGATACGTAAACTAGGATTCATCTCCATCTTCTATAAGAAAACCTACATCATAAATCCCCAATCTAACATCACTTACAGAATTGTACTGAAAACCAAGCAATGCCAAGTCCACACTGGGAAAACACCTTCACTTGCACTACTGCCACGTTTCAGCTAAAATTCAGCAATAACACCACAGAGAAGTAAACGACAAAAGCACGTGCACCATGCTATGCTTGACCCTAAGACCCTAACATCAAAAGGCATATAAAAGGAGCGCAGAAGAGTCACAAAACGATATTTTTTGTGACAACACACAACAGCAAGTATTGAAACCTGGTAAGCGTATGCTGCACTTCATTTCAACTAGGAATTGATTCTGTGAAAGATGACTGTAGGTAGAAGTTATTTATATCAGTCTATTTTACCTACTTGAAATGAAAAAGCAGAACATTCAGATTCCCATAGAATTATATTGTAAAATAATAAACATTACACTTAAATGCCTGCTTCAAATCTGTCAATATCATTCTGTTATCAAATGCTGAACGAAAAAATAAATACCTATGAAAACAGTGCCTGAAGTACAACGTTGAAAGATCAAATACAGTTTCTTTATAAAAACTAGCAGCTCCACAAACAATATTACCATTAGATAAAAATCTTTCACCAAGTCAAAACAGCCACTGACAAAGAGAAGCAACAAAACCAGCAAAAGCAGCCACATCTCTGGTTTGTTATTTCCCCACAATTTGGCCACAGTATCTGTCATCTCCTCAGTATTTGTGGAAGAACAAAATAAAAGCTAGAGAGCCTGAACAGAATTATTCCCTGGAAGATCTAGAGGTTCTTTTTAAATCAATGAATGACCTTTTTTCTTTTTTCCTTCCTCTTTTCACCTAGTTCATCATAAAGCCGGTCACTTTTGTATAAACAGCTCTTACTCCCTTCAGTGAATGTTTGTCTACACTGCAGACAAGGTTCATCCAGTCACAACTGCCCTCACTTCAAACTTCCTCAGATACAGAGGATTTATTCCATTTCTCAGGCAAGTTTTCTTTACATCACTGAGCTTTATACAAACACAACAGCAATGCCAGCAGTACCTCACCTTGCAAACTGCAGTTGTTTACATACCTGCACAAACCACAGTCACACCTCTGTGACACTGGTCCACCCAAAAAAACCCCAAACAAGTCCTCTGAATTTAGGTTGAGATTAGCAAAGTGCTGGCCTGTAAGCACCATTTTAACTATACCATTTTCCCAGTTAAATACAGCTGTACTCCCTCACACAAAAGCCATTTGAATAATGGTCCAATACCCATTCTAAAGGACTACTGAAAGCCAGAAGATCATCATTAAAACATCTGTCACACCCTCAGTGACAAACCAAAAAGTGGTAGTATAAAATGATACAAAGATGTAATATAAAAGCTATCATCTTATAATGAAAAAAAGTTTGCAGAGTCTGGCGCAAAGTATAGGCTGCATTTTAGAAGTACTAATTATCTCTATACTACTCAAGGCATAAGTTATTAAACTTGTAAAAATTCACAGGCTTTGTATCTGTTTGACTTTACAAATGAATGTACTGGGCTGGAGGCAAGAGAACCTTACTTGTGGTCTCAAATTTTACTAAGCCACCTCTCAGCATAATAGAGTCTCACCATTCCTTTGTTTAACAAGGTGCATGAAGTCATGCTGAATCAAAGAGGATAAACAAGGGAGATTAAATATTTACATTCTTTAGATAAATTATTCTATAATAAGATTAAACAGGAATTAGATTTAAGGTAAAAAACATGTAAAGCCACAGATTTGTAATTTATTTCTGAAGAATTCACTACAATGTCTTGTTTAGCAGAGGTTGAGCTGCCTTGGAAAGGTTTGACAAAAAAAGCCCTTCAAGACAGCAAGTAAACGTTCCATTGCAAAAAGATCACTTTTAGTACCACTGTCTGGAAAGACTTTTCCCAGTGCAATCCAGAGTATGTCCTTGTATTCCACATGAACAGATAACTTAGTAAGAAAAATGTATAGAACACATAAATTTATCTGTAACAAGGGAGCTACAAAAAGCATCCCGCTAATACGTTAGTCCAACTGTCCTGCCTTTCCACTGTGGTTTTATTTTGTGTCATGGGCACACTTATGAAGCAAGTTTCCAATCACCTCAACTTAACCATATTTTGCTACAAACCACACAGCACAGACAGAGCACAAAAACCAAGTTTCGTTTGGATGAAACTAAAGATATTATCTCGGAACATATTTAATGCACTCCCATGACTAATGGGAGTCCAGTGGACTGGACTAAATAGCTAGTCTGAAACATCTTCATTACATGCACTTCAGGACGACCTGAACCCTCGTTGAACACCTTTGTTCAAAACCTGCTCTGTTGGGGCACACTGCTTGCCAAGACAAATGAAGCCAAGAATGGTCAGGTTCTCAGCAAGTGTCACTAGTAAAGGACATCACCCTGCAGTGAAGATTTCCCACCTCAGACCTGCTGAAGCTTAGGTGTTTGGCCAATACCACTCACCCCTCTTCAGTCTGAATTTACTTTATATTTGGCTTTGACATTTTATGGGTTGCACTGCTCCCATGACCAAGTGTTAGACCTACTCTTCTCTTCAGCCTTTCTCTCTCCTTCAGCGTCAGTGTGTCAGCCTTGGCAATCACAGGGACAATGTTGACTTTTCCATGAAGAGCCTTCATGAATTCTACATCTAGTGGTTTCAGCCTGGATAAAAAAAGAGGGGTGGGGGGTTTGTGGGGGTTTGCTTGAGTTTATTTATTTTTATTTTTTTAACAAACAAAATGTATTAAAAAATATTTCAAGTAATAGTATAAATAAAATAAATAGTATTTATAAATAAATAGTATTTCCAGAGTAAATTAAGTAAGAGCACTTACTTATCAGTTTGGTTGTGTAAAGGTTGAATTCAAATTAAAATTATCACTGTAAGATACATAGGGTATTACAAGCTCTTATGCTTCTGGGTGATAAACTATGTAATACTGAGTGCTTCAAAACAATACTGAATGCCAAAAAGGGGACAAAGCAGAGGAGAGCATTAATCCCTAGAGACCATTTTAATTGCATTGGCTAACTGATAGTGTGGGAAGTAACTCAATTAACATTACAGTAAAGTTTCCAGTTCAAGTAAAGAATGAACACATTAACAAGATATAATGCCCTAAAATACAAGAGCTCAGGAGCTTTTTCTTACCCATGCCCAAAGGGAGAGATGAAGTAAAAACAGCAATGGACTCTGTTGTCTATAATGTGGCGCCTGTTTAGACCACTCTCATCATGAAGGTATCTTTCAAACTGGTTGTCAATGTACTGAATAATTGTTTTGAAGCTGTGATACAGAGGAGAGGGAAGAGAAAGAGAAACATCATAGATCAGCTTTAAAATAATAAAGAAATAATTATGAAAAGATAAGAACAGGAGGAGAATCATACCTTTATTAAAACAGTCGTTACAAAAATTCAACTTCTAGCATTGTATCTAGTACCGAAGGTATTTTGATAATGAAAAAAAAATACTCTGACAGCCACCACTGAGTGCCTATTCATGCCTAGAGCCACTTTAAAGTGTTACTATGTCCACTGAATTTTTATTCAAGTTCAAGGGCAAGCTCAGAAAAAAAGCGCTCAGAGATGAGAAAACACAGGCAGGAACAGAAGATTAATATTTTTTTCTAGTTTTGGGGGGTAGGGGATGAGAAATTGTTTTTAAACCAACTGACAAATGACATATCCAGGATATCCTCTTGATTTACAGCCCTGACCTAGAACTAAGGTACTGTAGTTACCTATGAAAATTCTGGTATTCTAGTCTGCTTGAATTACATACAAATACATTTTTAAGTCATGCACGCAAGCATCACATGATTTATTAAGCTATTTTTGTTACCTTACAGACTCCTACTCCATTGGCAAAGAAAAATAATTCCTGCTTAGTTCAAGGCAATTTAAAATATGCCCTACAAAGATGTAAAGGAACACAAAATTTGAACACAGATGAATCAGATACAAAGAGTTGTGACCAGAAAAAGAAAACACAATGCATTACTAAGAAGACTGCTTTAAGATATTCCAGAGCATGGAGACACCTGCAAACAACATTAATATAAAAGACACTTTATATTAAGTGCTGCTGGAGAGGGGAAATGAATGCGCTGATGAAGATAAGATTAGGCAGCTGACTGTGTGTCATGGATGTATCTTAAACTACTTGAGGAAAAACTGAGCAGAAAACCTAGCTTGAAAAATAGTATTTCTGTTGCAAAGAAAGAGCAAATTCGACTGGAGAAATTTAAGGAGGAAACATACCAGAGAACACAACACAAATACTAGAATTAGTAATCTGGAAAATGAACACATAAAACAATGGCAAATACTGTGAAAGACAGCAAAGTTCAACCGTGGGCTGCATGGCTATAATGAGGATAATGAAAGAAAGTAACACGAATGATGGAAGAGATCTTGGAGGGAATTTGATTTTCCATGGTTGAGTAAGCCTTTGAATCTAGGAGGAATAAATCCATAGTAGAATATACATACATATACAATTATATCTGCAACATTTCTAGGAGATACCACAGAAGACAATGCAGCAAAACATGTATTAAAACTGAGTTTTGACCTTAGTGCTGCTCGTCTCCAAGAGCCACATTTTATTTAAATAGATAAATGTGTTGAAAAAGGACAATAGGGTTTATGCTCTTGTGGATCTTACCTACTTTCCTCTTAGCTGGTGAAAGGTAACAAGACTGAAGACGCACAGATATTAGGACAGAAACCAAGAATGAACAATGGGAAAGCAACTATCACACATTTCTCAGGCAATGTAATCAGTTTACGTGCAGTTTTCTAGCTCTAACAGCTATAATTTTCCCTATTAATATGGCCTTAGTGTCCTGTACCTCCTCACTTCCGGGAAACACCTGGCTTATACCACTGTGCTACCATTACTTAGGAGATAGCATATCCTGTATTGTAACAGCAAACAACCATTGCATTTAAGCCCACTGGGAGACAATAAGCTTTACCAAGCTGCCAAAACCCACAAAATCAACTTAACATAAGCCAGTAAAAAAAAAGAAAGCTTGCAGCAGCCAGAACGCAGTTAAAGAATGACCTGTGACACTGCAACCAAGAGGAAATGAGGCCTATGATCTGCAATACCTAACAAGTTAATCTGCAGACTGGTTTTGTCACCCACCCTTTGGAGGCCAGATTTGATTCAAATCTGTGCATAAAGTAATCCTTTTTTTATCCCTTCTCTCCTAAGATCCTTTCTTATCTGTCTTATGAAAGATGCTACTTTAAGGACACACTTCTCTCACAATCCCATTGTCCACAGGCATGGAACAGTCAACCTATGCCTCAAACCTCCTACCATAAAGAATTTTGCTATTCCCCAAACACATGCCTAAACAGATACAAAGAGCATTCCCAGGTATAGTTTGATTCTAGATTACAGAACTCAAGCTAGCATGAAAGCTTCACACAGAGTCTAAAATACAATCACTATAGTTAACTGTGGCTAACATTCACCTTTCCTTATGGGCTCTTTCAAGTTCAATAGCATTCAGAAAACAAAAAATAATCTACTTTAGAGAATTCACTGTACTAAATCTAGAACTCATTTCCCAGTCCAACACTGTTATTCTTCTAATCCA
The DNA here is from genome assembly GCA_025447955.1 of Psilopsiagon aurifrons. Classification (NCBI taxonomy): domain Eukaryota; kingdom Metazoa; phylum Chordata; class Aves; order Psittaciformes; family Psittacidae; genus Psilopsiagon; species Psilopsiagon aurifrons. Next base: position 28,309 of record JAOEHY010024212.1, read on the forward strand.
GAAGGCCTCCTGGACAAACTCCTGACAACATATAAACCTTGCTAGCACTACTTCTGTGATGGAAAGTACACAAAAAATTGACCCCAGCTCCCATCCTTGAAAGACAAACTCTAAAATCAAGCTCTTTCATCAATGCAAAGCCAGAAACCAAAACCCATAAGAAAACCTACTCAGCAGAAAGATATTTGAAACACTCCCAGCAATTGCTGCCTCCTAACAGACATTGGACCAGTTTGATTTACCCCTGTTCAAAAATAACCTTCGTAAAATTCATCACCATGAAGAACAGCCAGTCTGCACAAATTACAGCTGTCCCAAAGTGCTTTACAAAACTTGGACCAAGATCAGCACCATCTACTGGTTAACTATAACTGCAGTGAACACAAACATGGATTCAAAAAACACAAATTTGCTGCTTCCTCTGAACTGACAAGGAAGGAAGGTAGTTGCACAGGGTCACTCTTGACTACAGTTTGCAACAAAGAGTCTATCCATCCAAGTCACTATGATATCCTGTAAAGACTTTGTCAAAATGATATTCATCAGCGCACAGACAAGGTCTTTTCTGCGATATAAGAACACAGTACTAGAAAAACATAACTAAACCTAACCGCATCTTTTTATTCTTTAGTATGTAGGTATTATTTGTTCCCATAATAAATTTTTATGTTTAAGATTTGTCACAGAAAACTACGTATAAACCAGTAAATTGTTCTACTAGGTCTGAATCATCATGGAATAGCTCTGTTTAGTAAGCCTCCAAAAAAGAAAGGGGAAAAATCTGAACACGTAGGTCTCTATGAAACATCTTAACAGAATAAACAAAGGGCATTAGAACACAATCAACAGGAAGAGCTCTATGTAACACAATACATGGGCTGCAGAGCTCTTAGCTCCAGCGGAAGGAAGCTCTAGTCAACAATGCACAAAATAAGCAAGGCCATGCTGCAGTCCAGAAAGATGCCTTCGTGTTACTCTGAAAGATCCCTTTTTTTTTTCCAACTTAATAAAGTAGGAAAAGCGGGAGGAAAATAAAAATCCCACTGCAACTCACTTCCAAACTTTCCTTTAGTAAATTATATAACTTCACCGCCTTCACTTCTGCTGCTTCTACAGGACACCATAGAAAGAAAAGAAAAACCATGTATGATAAGAACGTCCTTCAGAATGCTGTAGAAAACAGCATTCTGTCAAGAAAAGATTACAAAACATTCTATTGGCATTATAGATGTTTATTTAATCAGCTATTTGCCTCCTTCGTGATCTTTACCTTAGAGAACTCAAATCACAGTACTAGCTTTATGCTCCCTTTCTCTGCACAGTGACACTTTGTTTTTCCTTAGGGTTACACTCCCCACACCACAAAAAAGTGCCAACAAAAACAAAAGGCTAAGAAAAATAAATATTGTTAGCACTTCTTAAAAGACAGGTATGTAAAAAAATAATAATCAAAGTTTAGCTCCTAGTTGCACAGGAATAACTCAGGCATCCTATAAATGCATTAACATATCTCATCTTTATTTGGAAAAAAAGTTATATCAAGGTCAGCTCTCCACAGTTAAAGGGAAGTGCATCATGATGATGATTTGGAAATTACATTTATGAACAAACTTCCTACTTATTTTACTGTTTTCTTTCTTTTTGGTCTTTATTCTAAAGCAATTGCCTATGTTGTGTGTACCTGCAGACAATTACTTCAGCTGTTAAAGTCTAACAGCAACATTTAGGCCAGAGACAACTAAGTAGTAACTACATCATTAAAAAAGCAATTCCACCCAAATTGCTAGTAGTACAGATAAAGGACAGGGAATTAAAGGTACCGTATTAAAAACATGGAAAATGGGTGGGCCAGAGATACAGAAAGTAAAAGACAAACACAAAATTCCCTTCTGTTAGAGGCAGCTATAGAGACAAAACGTTGACTGCAGTTGTCACAGAGAACCTTACTGGAGAGAAAGCCATTAATTTTGCGGGAGAATCATAGACAGCCTAGAGAACACTAACCAAACCTTTTAAAAGGTTTGAAAGTTGTTAGAAAACATGAAGTTGTACAAAGTAACACAGTTTTCCTAGGGATGTGTATTTTAGGCAACAAAAAACGTATGAGAAGCTTGATTTGAAAGCTCACACAAAAGAAAAGTCATGTCACTGACGACACAAACATGAGCACTGAGAATGCATAAGTGCTCAGAAAATTGTGCTTAACTGCAAGGACTCAGAAATGACCCTCTATCATGAATTCAAGATAACACCCCATTAATGTTAAGAATAATGAATCTGTTGCTTCCTTTTAGTACATCAAAGTTATCCAAAGACCACCAGCCAGATCACTTAAGTTCAGAGAGACAGACACACCAGTGTTTTGTAAGACACAAACTATCAAGCAAAGCAGTATTTACACACATACCAGTCCTGGCTGTTAATGGCATCTCCATATCCTGGTGTGTCAACTACTGTTAAACGCAGTTTCACCCCTCGCTCCTCTATCTCTACTGTAGAAGCTTCAATTTGAACCGTTCTCTCTATTTTCTCTAAAATAAAGGAACATTTTGATTGTTATTGTGCCTATCAATTGCTGCAGAAATCCCTGCAGGAGAGAGCAACAAAGGAGGAAATTAATCTGAAGTATATCACAGCCAATGTGACATAAAATAGTTTAAAGAAGAAAACAAGTTAGCTAGTCAAAATTTAACACCAAATTTTTGTAAATAAGCTAGAAGAAATGAACTAAAAAGGAGGAATTTACTCATGACAACATGAAAAAATAAAATTAAAATACTCAGAAGCATGCTGAATTCTTTGTCAAAATCTATTTACACCTCTTAGAGGGATTTATGGCTTTACAGGCAAAAAGCATTAGAGGAAATGGGGAACAGAGCAAAACCACATTTAGGTATATTGACAGTTTGGGAGGGTAGGGGGGCCAAGAGAAGTGTTGGTTATTTTAATAACAATTGATAAACAGCAAAAGCTGAGCCTTTGAAAATAGATCAAATGAAAAAACAATAGCTCAAAAATACAATGTGGAGGATTAAAATACATTTAGAAAGGGTCTCATGGGTGAAGGTCTCATGAGAATGAAGCAATGATACTGTAATATTTCGTAGGGTATATGCTAAAGGAACTGCAAAACCATGTTTACCTGCAGCTCCGGGAATGTAACGTTCTGGATAAAGATCAGTCAGGAACAGACTGTTAATTAAAGTGGATTTTCCCAAGCCAGACTCACCTACAAATAAAATAATTCAGGTTATTAAGCACATAAACCTCTTATTCCAAAGCATCTCCTCTTTCGACAAGCCCACATTATACAGGAAAAATAATCTGTTCATCAGGATCCACCCTAGCTTTTGATACAAAAACATCAAAGGTTCAGCAAAGCACTTCTAAAACCACAGGAAAAAACAAGCCTTTGGTGTTTTGATAAATGTTACATGAAAATGTTAAGTTTACTGTACTAGATGTCACAGTAAAAGCTGAAAGGTCATATGGCACTTGACTACAGATCTAGAGATAGTTTGGTTACTTCAAGGAAAGAAACGCTTTCCTTTTTTTCGTTGAAACTTAAGAAATCAGGAGCTGTAACTCTCCCACTGAAAATTTCTGAGAGCTTTAAGGTTTTCCTAAGCTAAAAATTGAATCTGGAACACTGTTAGGAGGGAGAATGAATAAAGCAATCCAAATTAAGAATGAAGCTTTGTACCCTTATAGCCAGGCTACACATGTCCTATGAAAAAAGCAGAAAATAATAAGAAAATTATTCAAAATTCACCTGAGAAGTTCCAGTCATACAAATTTCGCCCTACATCAAAGTAATGAAGTTAAACCTGTACATGCAGTTACTAAATGTGAATTTCAAAAAGTCTCTTTTTTCCTAACCCAAGGGATCAAATGAGCCAGCATTTAGAACAACTGGCCACGTTATTTGAGAGGCTATTAACACATTAATCTTAGAGATGGAAAACTTATCTGTATTTATCATCCCAAACTATGTGAAATCAAAATCGCTACACTTATCACAAACTATCTGGTTATTTCACAGACACCACTGAATGTTCTGTCACCAAATAATCCCAAAAGCTGCTACAGAGCAAAGAATTATAAGGAAGTGTTATACATTTCTCCTCATTTTCATTTTTCAATAACATGTCATTCCAAAGTAACCACTACAAAAAGACGATAGTGCTGTGGACTCCCTTTTCACTTGTATAACATTAAGCTGATTCAATGCAAGTATAATTCCACACATCACTTAAAACAGCTTTGTGCCTAAGGGACTTTCCATCAGACTCCTACAGGTGCTCATTCACAGAACAGGCAAATTACAAGTTTAGTGATAATATCAGCGTGAGTCAGTATGGAACAGCAGAAAACACAATAGCAGCATCACCATTCCAACAGCAAGATATTCACCGCGTGCATTCATGCCTTCTGATGGGGAAACAGGAGTCAAAGAAAGATTAATCAGCTATCCCTACCATCTGATGATGAGTCAGGATTACAAGAATGTCTTGTTGGCTCAAAGTCATCACCTTTAATCACTGCAAATACTCATTCCTACCAAACATGACAACATATGAAGAGCTGTAATTAGAAAGTGCATAGAGGTCCAAAACTTTTTCTGCTGTAGAAAAGCCAACTGCTAAGTAGGAAGACACACGTCTTTGTGAAAGAAATTTTGGTGTTATATAACAGTCACAAAGACTTAAACAAGGCACTTACCAACCACCATCAGTGTGAATTCAAAGCCCTTCTTCACGGATTTCCTGTGAACCTGGTTGGGCAGATTTGCGAATCCCACATAACCTGCTGAGTCGGAAAACTGACAAGAGAACAAAAGTTGAGCATAAATGAGATGCCTTTCCTCCTAAAAAGTTGAAAAGAGTTCATTTGATTCTATACAATAAAGCGCAGGGGTACATAAAACGCATTGAAAAACAGAGAATTCAACCATTTTTTTTCCCTGCTATAGCAAGACAGACGTTGAAGCAGGCCCACTTGCCAAGCAGCCTGATACAAATGGGAATCTGGTAAGTACCTTGGGTTACACATAAACAAAAGTCTCTCCTCAAATAATCCATCTGCAGACTTGCAAGAACACACTATTATTAATCTTAAACTGTAAATATAGCTAAAAATCACCCAGATTTTAAGCTAGAGAACAAAAATATCTGTTCAAATTCAGTATCGGCTGCTACTATCTTTTACAAAAATACATAATGCATACACTTATATGTAGAAAAATAAGAACACTATAGTAGTGCAGAGATTACCAACATACAACTACACAGAGATCTATCTTCTGCTTGTTAAGCTGTTCACCTACCTTCACAATGGTTAATTTCTAACACAAAAGCAGGAAAAAGGAACATGTCTGAAAAACTTATCAAAGAGATTTGGGCTATAAAAAGGGCAGTGTGCTTCACCACCTGTTATCAATTGACTGAAAAACTAAGAAGACCCTAAACAAGAAGTCCAACCACTTGATTTAGGGACCTACAAGTTAGCTGGAACCAAATTGTCTTTACAGAAGAGTTTATGACAAGAACAGTTTTTATGTCATGCTATACTTCCAGTGCTGGGGAGATACAGGGGAAATCACTTAAAAGGCGATAATTATTAAGTAACAATCCTCTAAAACCCACTCAGATGGGGCAATACATGAGGAATGAAGGCTCATCAAATTAACTTTCCTTAGATAAAGGCACCATTCTAAATATGTAAGCAAACACTGAATGTCCAGCAATCACCTGAAAGCCTATTTCTAGAAACACATGCAAGCTCTGTTTCTACCAAGCAGACCCTTTTGAGAACCACATATGAAGCAGTAAGGTATCACTTATTCACCGTTTTACCACTTCAGTAAAATCATGAGTATTTTTAGAAGTTAAATAGATTCTAAACAAAGTTTTGGCCATGCAAACATCTCTTTACCTTTACTTTTTCACCTGACTGAGACATGTTTCGTCACTCCAAGGTTCAGACACTGGAAAACAAAATCCAAAGTGCATGTCAGCTGACTTGAGGGTTACACTAACTTTAAGTTTTAATTTATCAGTTGCATATAATCACATTTTATTCGAGCAGAACAAAATGTCACATACTCAAAGATTATCAGAAAAAAACCAAGCCATAATCAATACAGTGGTTTATGTGAAGTTATTCAGAGGAAAGAAATTACACAATATTATCAAATCCAGAATACTTCACCGAAATACTTAAAAGTTCTGAAACAGATTACTTTAAAACTCAAAGCATTAAAATTCAGTGTCCTTAAAGACCTTTCATCCTTCCTGTCTTTAAAGAAGGGAAAATATCTACCAGAAGCTAATGCTGAGTATTCACGGTACTCCTGATTAGCTTTTTTAAAAGTTCTGATTCTGTAGTTAGCTAATAAACCCCAAAATTCAAATATTCGCTGTTCCCAACCCCCTATACCGAAGAGCATAAGGAAATCCTTTTTCCTTCTGTTTTTACACTTTCCACTTTGGAATTATATTTTTCTTAAAGATGGTTTGACACAGGTAAATGTAGCGTACGTGCTGTCCAAAACATGACATTTGAGAATCCTTACCACATAAAACAATTATCCTGAGAATTAGATAGCTCTGAGATTTCCAGATAAAGGTTATAACATTATTTTCAGTCACTTCAAAGTGCTATCACTGAATACGAACATTACCCCAAACACTGGCAATTTGCTAACCCACACTGGACATGAAAATTCACCCTGATCTGAAAGACTATCAGAAAGATTTGTTCTTTAGTTTCAGACACAGAACAGCTGGGGTTTGGCAAGCCCTTATCTTTTTGCTCAAGGATGTTAGTTGTGCTATAGATTAGCTATCACAGTAATAGCAAGGGCCTTTTATTTAGAGTGGCCACAGCACTGACAGGAAACACGGAAACAGCAGAAACACTTCACAGCTTAGTTTGCTGACAACTCAGCTCTTGGCCTGGGGAAGCAGGGAAGTGACCTATGCAGCCACCTGTGTGTTCAGACAGAAATGCTTTCCTGTTGGTTAGCTGTAGTCATTCTAGCAGGATACAGTCCAGTTTGACACTGGCAGACTGACCGTCAAATCCTAGCAGAGACACACGAAGCTTTGGACTGAAAGAAAAACTGAAGTTAACTGCAACTTGGAGCTTAAAACAAAACATGTTCTCAGCTCCTATGCCATTTCATTTGCCCTGATGCAGGCATCTTAAATCCTGGCAGCTGTGCAGACACCAGCCACCCTGTAAGCAAGGAAAGTTGTTTGGCTTTGTTTATTCCTCCAACTTCCCCCCATGTGCTTGCCAATGAAAGCCTAATATATCCATTGCCTATAAAAGGAGGAGGTCCTGATTCTATTCATCTTCTGATCACCTTCAGTTGTGTATTCCTCTAAACAGCCTGGGAAACATCCCTTCAGAATGGTTTTGGAAAAGCCTCGCTGAAGGACGTAACTCATGGTGCTGTCCACATCTTGTTTCTACCTTTAGAAACCTCTGCTGTCACCTTGTCTATAAAATCATACACAAGGTGACATAGTAACATAATTACTACGTAACAAGTAACATAATTCAAGAGTTTAGCAAAGTTCCTAAGCAGTCACAGAGTGTTAATGTAGCTTCACCTTCTGAGCCCATTTCCCACAGTAAGGCCAGATGAGAAGCCACCCAGAGCAGCTGCTATAGTTCAGCCTGAGAAAGGGGAACAATTCAGATTCAAATATGCATGGTAAATTCTCAAATGACTTGTGCTTTAAGCTGACAGTATAGTCACATCCATTGAAGCATTACTCAAGCTGCTGGATCAAAAAGCAGAAGTGTTATAATTCTTGTCAACTGAGTATGACTCACCTGGGTTCAAAATTAGCCTGTCATCTCACAAAAAGCTAAATTCACATTAAGTTGTTCCACAAATAAAACTTACAAAGCCTATTTCCTACCAGGCAAACCAAATTCACCTTGTGTCTTACCCTGACCAAAAAGTCGCTGGAGCCAAAGGTGCAGACAGCTTCTCTGAGCGCATCGTGACTGCAGCACGTGCTTAAAAGTATGTGCCCAGCAAGCATCCAGTTAGTTATTTCCCATTGTATTTTGTTACACAAGAAATACTCTAACTAAAAGTTAGCTAAACAACAACAAAAAAACAACCCAAATGAATGAACCCACTGTTCCACAACTTCTAAACAAGGCACTGAGGCTCAAAATGAAGCCTGTTATCCAGCCTCAACACATTTTGCAATTCATAATACTGCCCTCATGAGGCTTCCTAGAAAATTATTCCTTCAACCATCTTCCCCAGATGACCTGAGCCATGTTCCGAAGCTTTACCATACCATTACAAATCAAAACCTTAGGACTAGCAAAATACTGGATGCTACACTGTCAAATCTTTTTACAGCACCAAATAACCAGAGTGCTTACAGCATTGCTTACAAGTGACAACGTGTCAATGGACCAGACTACCCAGAGCATCAGTGACTGCTGTACTCTTGAATTTGTCTACATGCAACTGAGTCAAACATTAAAATGCTGTGAAGTTGAGTATCTGACAACACTCTGCATAGCCCCACATCTGGAAATTGTAGTTTAATTATTATGGAAAATTCATTAAAAATTAAAAACAAACAAGAAAGGCAAAGCAGAGCAAGCCATCACTGTTGTTTGCCATAGGTTTTCAATGAACTATTTCAATCATTCTGAAATAAGCAAAGCAGCACATGCAAAATATTTCAAAGATAAAGGAATAGATAAGGTACACTTGGATTAACTCGCAAAAAAGCAGTGGAACTACTTGTAACTGTGGGCACCATTTAGCAGGTCGAGCGGAAAAAAAGGGACACTATGCTACAGCATAGGAATGTCCAAATCAGGTTTTTAACAGTGGGTAATGTAACAAATTCCTACCCTAAACAATTTGCTGTTCAGCAATTGAAGAGAACAGATTACTACTAAATTGAGTTACAATTGCCTCCTGCACAAATACAGAGCCCTGGAACGTGTCATCCTACCATCTTCTGCTACAAACAGTATTCCAGTGAAAGAGAAAGAGAGGGGAAGGAAAATGGGTCATTTCCTTTGTTCCTGTCAGGATGCAAGAAGTAAACCGCTAGGAACAGGCAGACTGGGAGCTTCTTGCAAGGAATTAGTACAAAGAGTGTTTCCATATAAGGATATTAAACAACACTTTAAAAGAGTGACTTCAGAGTGTCCTTAACAACCACCTCCACAAGCAGAGCAGAGCAGCCCCCTGAGTTATCACATGGGACCTCATCTGAGATTAGGTAACTCTGATACTTTTGAAGAAGTATTTAAGAACCTAATAAGGAACCACAGAAAACCAGTAAAGGCTTAAGCAGATTTCCAAGCACTGGAAATAGTCTCAACAACATTGTCATTCTCAAGTAACATTTTCAGACTTAAAGCAGACAGTGAAAAACACCAGGAAAGTGTCAGTACAATATCAATATTTGTGGTTTCTCATAAAAAGAACTACAGAATCCCGCAAAGAAATGGCAGTCAAGTACTGAGGCACATAAATAACTTTTAAAATATAATTATAACTTCCCCAAGCATCTTACATACAATAAGGGATTACGTACAATAAGGGAATCATGTGAAAATTAAAGATTCCCTCACTGTATTCCAAAACGGGTATAGAGGTAGTCAAATACAAAGGAGTTCACTTTCTTTTGCTAGTTTACGCTATCAAAGTTGCATGACTCACCCCATTCTGCCAAATAACAGCAGAGCTATTCTCTGCGTCAGGCTTTGTTCCCATCACCACCTCACCTCTGCACCTGAAAAACCCCTCCAAGAACTCCCAAGGAGTGTTCCTCCAGGTGATTCAACTTTCCACATTAGAACCAATGTTACCAACTGAAGGAAACCTCTTTTACAGGTGAACAACTGAATACATTTCTGTATTACTGTTATTCTGGAAAGTAACTGTATACCACTTCCAGGACATACAAAATATAAGAGTAAATGCAACAACCCAAGACTGACACAGGCAGGTAGACCATGCTGAGTGTATGCCACTGCTCTGTATCTGGATTAGTATTCAGAAGTTTTACAGATGTCATTCAGATAATGTATTTGAATCAGTGACACACCGTATAGGTTATGGCTGGGAATGCATTGCTGTTCATCAAAAATTGTAATCTGTGACTTAACAGCACATGTATGCACAGCAAAGAGAGGAGAGGACCAAGCACTGAGAGAACTATGTGTGAGCACTGCTCCTAAAAGGAGAAGGTCTAGAAAAAAAGCTATGCATAAGTCCAGAGCTATAATCTTAAATATTGTATTTAAAGGTCCGTTTCAATGTTAACATACTGCTCCAGACAACTTCCTTCCCTAGTTATTTCAATGAATACGGTCACTTAAAAAGCACAAAGGTGGCAATGATACAGTCCACATTAACAATCAGTTTCAGTGATTATGTGCTTCCTATGCAAGCAGCTTTTGACACTATTTTCCCAGAGATACGCTATCAGAGGAAAAGTCTGCGACTTGTTTTACAAGTCTGCAGGAGCTTTTATTAAAAAGCTAAACGTATTAGCCACAATCACTTATCAGAATAGAAGCAGCTCTGCCTCATACCCACAAAGCTTAGGTATAACTGCATGCATACTGGCAAAGCACAGCAAAAAGTGATGTATTTTAAGCATCTTTCAAATCATGTCCGAGTCCCATGATACCACGCCGCCTCCAGCCTGCATGTAACCAATTTAAGATCTTAAAAAAGCCCACAAAAAAGGTAAAGCACTTTGCTGCCAACCCTGGACCACGTTGCTCTGTGTACTGGTGGGTTACATAGTTTCTGCAGCATCCCCCTGTCCCTGGCACTCGGCCACACTTAGTGGTGCAAGCTTTAAACCATCCGAGGAATGCCAATGGAGACAGAACTTCCTGCTCCGACCTCGTCCCTCATCTCTGGCTACGTCCTGCCGGGCAGAGCCCAGCACCACAGGGGCCTCTGCACATCCCCAAAGTAACGTACGCCCTGCTCTAAAACAAACTAAAGTGGGCCTGAAACGGCCCACGACCCCGATACGCTTTTCCCCTCAACTCCAAACGCCTCGTCCCGGGCAGAGAGGCGGAGGCCAGGCTTCGGCCCGCACACAGAGCACTCACCCCTACGGGCGAGCTCCCGGCACAGGGCCGGGGCACAGCCCGTACCGCTGGCCGCTCGGCAGAGCCGGGCCTGGCTGAGCGGTATGCAGGGAGCAGGCACGGCCAGGAGGAGCGGAGTGGTGTGCGGAACACAGGCGCCCACCCGCCCGCTGGAGGGCGCGACCTGGCCCTGGCCCTGGCCCTGGCCCTGGTCCCGGTCCCTTACCTGAGCCCTCAGCCCCTTCCGCCAGCGCCCGCTGTCCAGGCCGCGATCCGGATACCTCCCCCGCGCAGTCCTCCGGCATCCCACATGCCACCGCGGCCGAGCGCCTGCCTAACTTCCGCGTAACTCTATGGTCGGGCCGCTTCCCAGGGTAACAACGGAGCGCGGCTCCGGGATGAGCGAGAGGAGGGATAGAGCGCCTCCTCGTCCCGCCCGTTGCTGGGTGGCGGCGGCGGGGCCGGTCCCCGTTGCTATGGTGACCCCCTCGCTCAGGGTCCTCCGGCCCCGCCGCGACACAGCGGGGGTCCGGCTCAGCGGCGGGCGCTTTTCTCCCGGGACATCCCGTCGCTAACCGCTAACATGGTCCCGGAGGGATGGGAGGGCGGCTGCCCTCCCCGGGGACCACGGGTCCCCAGCCGTCGCTCCCCGGTTCCCTACCGCGCTTCAGGAGGGAGCTGTGCCTCCGCACCGCAGGCTGCTGATGTCCGTAGGGATCCTGCAGCGAAGCAGGTCTGTTCCTGCTGTGGCCCCGAGTACCCTGCTCCAAAATACTGAGCGTCCCCTGATGCTGCTGGCTTCACAGAGTAAAAGACACGGGAGAAAGGCTCATCCAACAGAGCCACCCCTCACGGAGGTCACTGCACCCCGACTATACCACACGGAAGCCACTGCTACTGTGCTGACAGCTTTGAAATGATGTGAGTCTGTCTTCCTACCCCAATTTCACATCCCTCCAGCAGCACACTTGGACGTCTATCTGTCTTGTGCAAGCAGCCTGGGTCTAGAGCTACATAGATGAGCTAACGTTCAAGAATGAAACACAGTCAGACCCTATTCTGCTTAAAATGCCTCTGTCACAAATCTTTTGATTCCTATTTCCTACTCAAGTACCTTTGAGGTTTTAGTGATACTCCTCATAGTGGAAAACCTTTTGGTACAGTAGGTGCGATAGCCAGGAAGATCTCTAGCTTAAGCTCTGTGCTGTTTGACTGCAATGCAGTATGTAATACAAGCCTATTTGGTTTTCAACTGCTCGTCCGCATGTGAAGCAAGTTTCTCTCCCGAACATCATGCAAACCCCCCAATGTACTCTTTTCACGTACATCACTGCCATCTTCTCTTCCATCACAGCAGTCCCTCTGGTTAAGTGAGCGCCATCCTGGTCGGTATCATCACTGAAAGAATGGGTGGAATTCTTGCCAGCAAGTTCTCGGAGACTCCAGCCGCCATAAACCTGCAGTGCACACAACACGGGCAGTCAGATTACAGAACCAGATCACTTTCTCCTGGTGAAACAGTGTTACACGGCTCAAGCACTCAATGCAAAGTTGCCAAGGTATCAACAGTTCAAGGAGGACTTTTTCGGACCACTCACTCCACAAGAACTGTGCTCAGGAGAGTTCCTAGCAATTCACCTGGACGTTTTGCAGGAGGCAGTTTGTATGTGCAAGCTCACAGCAAATCTTTTGATTTACAATTTTGAATACGAAGAAGCACATTTCTGTTTTGTTGGTATTTCCATCCATTGGACAGAGGGTTGCAGCTCCCAACAGGAAAATGTGGAAGTGAGACAAGTGTGGCTGAAGGCAGACTGGCGTTATTTGTTAATTCACATTGTGCTCATATTAACAACTGAGCATTGATATGATCTGAGTAAGAATAAGATAAAAGCCAATGAAAGGGCAACCAAGTTCCATTTCCTAGGACAAAGTGTAATGTTATAATACAAAGCAGTGTTACACACTACCTTCTTGGAGGAGTTAAAGGCGCATTTCAAATTTCTTTAGAAATTAAGGTCTTATTGTAAATTATTCCATGGGTATCCATATAGGTGTTTTGTACCATCACCAAAGGAACAACAGTGGCAATTTGTCTTTCCCTAAATTAGAACATGGTGATGCACACAGTATTTTACACACATAAACTGCTATTACACATAACTATTTGTACTTGAAGAAATTACAAGAGATTAGTGAGGACAATGCCAAACTACAGACTGGCATCCACACAGAGCCTACTGGAAGTTCCTGCTTTCCCATAATTGTCACTCCTTTCCTTTGGCAGTATTTAGTGCAGTGGGTGAAACATTCTCCAGAAATGTCAAACACCTCATTATTAAGGCTTACCAATGATTTTCCCAAGTCATGGCTCAATCAGATGGCTGACCAACTGTCATACAAAGGCTTCAGGCAAGTTGCAATCATCCCAAAACAGCCCCATTGTGCCAGAAAGTAACACAAGGAAGGGCAATTCGGGTAAGAGCAAAGGTCAGGTCTCACCGGTGCCCTACCCCTGCAGTGCCCAGTAGCAGATGCTTAGGAAAAGATAAAAGAGTGTCCTGTCTGTGTATCCTCTCAGCTTCCGGCAATCTGGAGCTCAGCAGCTTCCTGAGCCAGAAGTTTTATCTTGATAGTCTTCTCTTCCATGAATTTTTCTTGTTGCTTTTTGAACCCATCTCAGTTTTTGACATTAAAGAGCATCCTGTGACAAGGAGTTTTACAGTGCATTATGAACATGTACTTTTGTTACTTCTGAAAGCAGTTATGAGACTTGCTGTGAAACCACAGCATGCAGGATCAGCAAGCAATAGAACTGAAATGATTTGCTGCATATAACTAAGACTGCACTGCAGAAGCCTACAGAGAATGCATGCCCACAAAAGATGCATAGCATATTTGTTATTTCTCACACTGCTATTAAAAAAGATGCAAAAAGAAGAAATAGTTGTATTGAAGAACACTGTTCCTTCTAGATGGTTAAATAACCTAGAGATGTTAATGCGGTGAACAGCTGTCTGGCTGTGAATCACCCATTCCCATAATTATTATTTCTGAAAGAATTTTGTTTTATTCTTCCCTTGGAAACTCAAAAGCCTTTTATAAAAGTTCCTGGTACATCTCAGTTTACATTATCAAAAGTACAATTAGAGTCTTTCCTTGAATTCAAATCTTAACTTTGTGTGGAGTCACATCTTAGCAAGTTAGAAATACCTCATACATTCAGCAAAAATACTCTATCTCTTTTGTTCCACTCCTTAACAGAAAAAATGGTGTGATACTGATTATAATAAAATAGATACCACCATGCAATTGAAAATTGAGTTTTGATAAAACAATCTCATGTCCCTTGGTGTTATTTTGATTAAATTTAAATTTATAAAAAAATATGTTGCTAAGAAAAAACTAAACTGTCTCTTTTCAGCTATAAGATCCTTTTAACTTGATTTTCTTTTAGTTGAGCCTGTTCCTCACATAGCTGAATATGTGGAACTTGAGCCTAACATTATGTGCGATTGCTGTAATGGCTGCACTCTAAGAGCAATTCATGGAGATACTGGCCCTACTGTAAGACACGGAGCAACTTGATCTCTCCCAGTCTTCCCTCAAGATAAAAGTACTCAAGTCCTGATTAAACAACATATTCTTAAGCATACGCATAAACCCTTTAAAGTTTGTGTTTGATTCAGAATATTGGCACATGCTTTGATAAATTACAGTACATGGCTCCAGGACCAAGCCTGTGAGAAATAAATAGTTAAGAGCTCACTGTGGGTGACATTCCCTTTAAAAGAATTACCAGAGAGAAAAGCACTTAGAACATAACTTGTGTGAATGTTAGATACTGTATTTAATTATTCCTTAGGCTAATTTTCAGTATTTTGGTGTGCTGATAGGAATTTAAGGACAAACTTTCCATTCTCTGTTAGCATTTGGTAAGCTGGTGATTTGACCTAAATACTCTTCTGTGTAGTGCTTTACCTAAGGAATCACTAACGGGTGAACCATACCAACATCTCCAATTTTCTGCATTACTGCAGCCATGCTGCATTGGGAATCAGAAAGTCAGGTCCCCTGAAAGCTGGTCTCGCTGCTGAGCTCTTCTGAAGCATGCAGCACAGGGCTGGAGCTCTGGTCATGTACAAACAGGAAGCCAGTATCTGTGGATGCACCAGGATTTGTTAACACAAGCTACTTTACAAGTTCTTTAGTAATCCATAAGAAAATCTGATTTCCCCTTGTGAAAAAAAACAACAACCCAAAAAGCAAAAAACCAAATGCATTTTTAGTAACGCACCACAGGAAATGAAGATTACATTTGAGTTATAGCAGTCTCAGAGGAATAGAAGTGGGGGTTTACATTTACAAGCACGCACAAGCCTAGCTTTTCAAGATGCTAATTATGGCAACCGAGAAGCAATAAGAAGAATCTAAAACTTTTCTCTGGAATAAGAGGCATTTTGCATCTTTTCAGCAATAACAACCATCCTTTCCTCTCACTGAAGCCAGCTTCACTTTTAAGAAAGGAATCAGGATTGACAAAACAGATGCATGTTATTCCCAAAGAACAGGCTTGTCTCAGACTTGTCTCAGAATAGGGACAACACTACTGAGAGTTAATCACCCTCAGAATCAGAGGAGGTGTCCCAAACCTCTCACGTATTCTCAGGAACACAGATTTCCTGGGACACTAGATAAATGTGCTATGTTTCCCATCACTAGTCCTGAACAGTTTTCAGTAATTTCATGGTCATGTCTTTACTAATTACTTTCAACATCTGCAATGTATATTTAAAACAATGGCATTTGTCCCTGCTGACGCTGTTCTTTACAAAATGACATCTGATGTGATTTCCCAACAATTAACATGGGAAAAAGATCTACCAGGATCCTGGTAAACCACAATCTGTGGAAGGAGGTTAACTCTGGAAGAGTACAAAATTAAATTACAGTTCTCCTGGTAGGAAACGTGACATAGAATGGACCCGTAGGCATGAAACAATGTATATTTCCTATAGCTACTTCCCCTCTCTCCAGCCAAGCTTCAATACATTCTCAAGAGCTCTCCATAGCATTAAGGAGAAGTATTTGAAGTGACATGGCCTAAGCATATATTGCATGTGATCTCTTGGCTAATGGGAATACCAGGCTGTTTAGATGCTCATCTACAGATGGGACGTTCTAAGCTTTAGGACAGGGCCATCATTCACTATATCAACTGCCCTTAAACACTGTTAACACAAGGTTGTGGCTGTTCAGTGACACCCGCAGCATCATCTCAAAAGCCAAATTCAGAAAACAAGGTGCTAAGGAGTTAGGTGTGCAGGAGCTCACCAGTGCAGCAAAGCAGGTCTGAGCAGTGGTGACTGGAAAAGTTCTTGTCAGAGAGGTGCTCTAGTAAGACATGAAAATCAGTTTCAACCAAGGGGAGGTTTCAGATGCTGATCCATGTGTTTGTGTGTAGAGGAATTCAAGTAGGGAGGAACTCAGTTCTAATGATGGTTTAACACAATTAATTTCCTCATTATGTGAGGAAAAAGCTCAGAACGCTGTCTCAGTATTCCCACCATGTGTAGCCCAGCCAGAAGCCCCTGCTGGAACAGCTAGTGGGAGTTCAGTAAGAAACCCCAGGCAGAGGGTGTACGTGAAACGCAGAGACTGATACAGGGCTGGGGCAACTTGTTTAGAACAGACATACAGCAGCAAATATATGAAGGCTGGAAGCAGATTTATAACCTCTTTCACTGCTTTTCCAACTACATATATCTGTTTCTTTCCTTTCCTTTATGTGAGTCATGTCACATCGCCACTGAGTGGAAATAGTAGCATGGGCCTCTATTTCTCAATTCCAAAGGGCAGCAGCAACACTTGTTCTAAAAAAGGTGTTGGATCCTACATCATTAATGCCAGTCATACAGCATTACTGGTCTGTCTTGCAACATTCTGGAGCGGCTTTTAAACCATTGCTTCTCTTTGTTCAAAAGATGACCTAAGAGAGGAAGTGACAATTTCATATTAACCACTTCAGCTTGTTTTCAAAATAAATGATATTGCGATAAATCCTATGGTGAAATTGTGCACATTGATTTTGAAATAACCTGTTCATTTGACAAGGACTCATACAAACATGTCAGTCTCCTGATAAGTCATGCTGGTCTGAAGACACATTGGCACTGCCAGTATGCAGGAAATCCAAGGAAGCCCATCTTGCTTTGGAAGACCTCCAACTAAGTCTCTTCTCTTGGGGAAAACAGTTGCATTTTAAAGGATAATTCAGAAAGGTGTACTCTTCACTGAGAAAACACGAGTTTTCTACATAAAGAACAGTCCCTGCCTAACACTCTATTTATAAATCTCCTTGCCTTCATTTCAGCAACAATTAGAAGACAAAATCTGATACAAAATCTATGTCTAATAGGAGTCCTGATTCTTCATCTCTGCTGATTCAAAAGTTATGGTAAGCTGTCTTGAGATCGGTGGTCTTTTAATTCATCTTTTGACTCATACTCTGATTTATTCATACAAACAATACCAGGTTTGTGCATAAGCTTGATATCAAATGCCATTTGCTTCTCTGTTTTCCAGATGCTTAACATTTTAGGGATGAGAAGGAGCAGAAGCATGTAGGTAAGGGATATTATGCAAGTTATAAAACAAGCATGCTCTGAGACTACATTTCAGGTCCCCAAAGGCAAATCTACCTAAACATTGCTACTGGGATGCTTTGGGGCTGAGAAAAACCTTAGCAAGACTGGAGGACGAGGCACAGCAGTTCTGTGTTGTCATATAGGGCTCATACGCTGGGACAAGCAATGTTGGGAAGAGCCTTGAGCCCCCCTTAGGAGTCCTCTCAGTAACTCTGTGCCTGGTATTTGTCCTGATTATGTCAGGAAAAGAGTGAAAAC
Source organism: Psilopsiagon aurifrons (assembly GCA_025447955.1). Classification (NCBI taxonomy): domain Eukaryota; kingdom Metazoa; phylum Chordata; class Aves; order Psittaciformes; family Psittacidae; genus Psilopsiagon; species Psilopsiagon aurifrons. Next base: position 46,323 of record JAOEHY010024212.1, read on the forward strand.
ACAATCACCTCTAATCCCAAAGCCCCTCTTGCTATAGTACGGTTTCTGTGCAATTGTTCTCAGCTTGAACACCACTTCCTCCCATTTGCACAGGCTGCAAAGCCCCCCATATATCCCCCCTAGAATAATTTAATAAATACATAGCTGAAGCAGTAATAGATACAATGACATTAAATGTCATTTGCTAACAAATTACTTTGCTGCAAGAACATCATGCCTTTGAACTTAAAGGAATCCAGAGTTTACCAGCAATGATTTAACTTAAAAGTAGCAATTTCTTTACTTAACAAACCAAGCAAAACATCATGCTGATTTGTGTTTCCTTTTAAGAAATTAGAACTTTTTAATTTCTGGGAGTTTAAAGTAACTCCTGGTCTTGTGACATTAACACCATCAGAAGCCGCAATGTGCTGAAGCTGGTGGGGCCCACAGGCCCCCCAGCAGCTGTGTCTGTCAAGTTACCAGTGCAGACCAGTGATCACCTTGCACCAATGGGCTCAGTAAGGGTTAGTTCGTGCAACAGACTCACTTTCGGGATCCAGGAATAGGGTAATTAAAAATGGAGGTTGTTGCCAGTAGCCAGGGTAAAAGTTATTATCTGGGATGAGGGAAAGAAACAAACAGACAAAGGTGAAATACCAGGAATAGAAATGCTTGTTAATCAGAAAGGTTCATTTACCCTGTGATTATTAAGCATGTATTTCCCCAGAGAAATAATTGCCTTGGATTAAGTGATTTGTAGGAATCAGTTGCTCGGTAACAGGTAGGAAGGGAAGGTGGGGTGAGGGCTGCAGAGGTAAAACAAGACATGCACTGGTCTCCCTTCCCAGCCCAAAGAGCTGGGCAGCTGCAAAGGCCCCACGGGTGCCTCCGATCTGGCACAGGAGCACACACAGGCAATTTATCAGAGGAAACTTGGAGTTCTGTGCTCCCGGGCAAGTGGCAAGGGTGGGGCTTTCCTGTGCTTACAGGCTAAGATAACTGGCATTTCT